>BMAO01021254.1:0-20566 GCA_019973975.1 Trichonephila clavata
AGGCGATGCATGCGGTACAACGGCGAAGAAGGGATTCACGAACCCTCTGAAACACGCCAGGAGTATCGCGCACCTCTCCTGCAGCTGCCGAAAGTCTGGCGACGAGTTCTTCTGCAGTTTCGATAGGAGTCTCATACATAAGACTCTTCAAGTGTCCCCACAAAAAGAAATCCAGGCATGAAAGATCGGGCGATCGCGCTGGCCAAGGGACAGGACCACTTCGCCAATCCATTGATTTGGAAAGGTTGCGTTTAGATAATTTCGCACCTCTGGCGCAAAATGAGCTGGTGCTCCATCCTGCTGGAACCACATTACTCGCCGGATACGAGGGGGAACATCTGTTATCATTTCCGGCAGCACCTGTTGCAGAAAGGTAAGATATTTTTTTCCATCCCAGGCGTTCTGGCAGAAGATAAGGTCCAAGTAGATGGTCACCAATTATTCCTCGCCCAAACATTTATGGAAAATCGTCGCTGATATGCATGTGTAGAAGACGCATGTGGATTTACATCTGCCCATCTGGTGGGAATTGTGGGTGTTAAATTACCGTCACGTGTAAATGTACATTCATCTGTAAAAAGCACAGTTGCACCAAAAATCGGGATTTAGGGTGTGTCTTCTGCAGATACCAGCGAGCAAAATCCATTCGACGAGGAAAATCCCTTTGAGTCAGTTCCTGGACTCGTTGGACATGAAAAGGATGCATACTTTCATCCTTTAGTACTCCGCCATGTCGTGGAGGGTGATACTTCAATTTGACTAGCCACTGCTCGCGTGCTTGTATTTGGATGATCAGTCACATATCCAGAATTTTTTCTTCCACGGCTACCGTTCTGTTAGACTTCGCACAGCCTGCATTTGAACGTGCACCAAAAAAGGATCCTGTCTCGCACAACTGTCTGTGCAAGCGCACAAATGTTTTATCATTGGGCAACCGCCTGTTGGGAAACTTTTTTCCGTATAATCGTCGCGCCTCTGCACTATTCCCATTTGCAGTTCCGTAGATGAAGTGCATATCAGCCTTTTCTTGATTAGTGAAGGGCAACATCTTTCGTTACGTTTGTTCCGTGATTTACACTTGCACACTCGGGTCAATGGCTTTTATCTTAATAACAATTTGCATATGCGTTCTTCTTCTTCCCCATATCACAATTTCATGTTCTTCTTCCAGAATCTTGCAGCTAAAACGCTTGCATGGATAAAATTTGAAGATGCTCTAGCACGTTTGCGTTTGAATTCAAATCATGCATTTTCTAATCGAAGTTGATTGTTTTTTTGTTGTACTATCGCCTCTTAAAGTTTGCTTTATCGTTTTTTATTTTGATCATTACATACGAGCATTTCAATTTTTCCTCCCTAAACGCGGTTACATTTGCGCCACTTAACCGCTCCCGATGGTTTCAATTTTGCGCTCAAAATTCAAGTTAAAATCTAAGCTTTTGTAAACATTTAACAAAATAAAAAAAATACTGGTAAAAGGTAGTTGTTCGGTACTCCAAAGTCTAGAGCGCCCTCTAACGGCATTTTTTTAACTTTGTCTTTAAAACTTTTTTAATGAAAATACTAATTTAAAGAATGATTTTAGTGAAAACCGCAAATGAATCGATCCATTTTCCCGTTTTTTATCATCATTTGAAATTTAGGACCCTAAACTTTGATGGCTCCTTTCTCCTTCGGAAGACGTTTGGGACACTTGGTTTCCTATTTACTATTACTCGTCTTGATGTGTACTATCACCTCTTAAAGTTACTCCCATCATTTATGAAACACCCTGTATATTTTAAAGAAGGGATAAATAGATACCTGGCACACTTTTCTTTGGATAAGATCTTTTTAAACTGTATTTTAGAAGAAAAAATTGGACATTTAAAAAAATTTATAGTTATTTTTCACAGTAAAAAATTTATCCAAAAGAAATAGTTTCTTAGGTACATAAACTTCTATAAATTAAACATGAGCTTCTAAAAACGTTCCAGAACCTTGTATAAGTGGTAATGTATATAGATAAAATACACTATCCTGTGTTTCCAACGTTAAACGATTTTAGAACAATTTAAGCTCATTTTAAAAATTTGGCTAAAAAAGATAGGACCTACAATTTATATTCCTTTTTCGAAAAGATAATGTAAGAATTGTAGACCCTTATTTCTTTCAGAAGTTGAAAAGAAAATGACAATTTTGAAAGCTTTAAAGGTTCATCCAAACAATACAAAATAATTGAATAATAGCAAAGAAACGCAGACCTCGAGAGTGAAAAGCAATTGAACAACGCAAAACCACTCGATCAGCAAGATTTATGTATCCTAAAATTTTCTTCTAGCCATTACGAAAAGGTTCACGATGACTTATAAAATGTCGTTATTGAAGAAAAAAATCTAAAAATTTTCAAATTATACAAAAAAAAAAAACAAAAAACATTTTTTTATCTACTAAAGTAGTTACCATGAAGCAAAAACAAAATTATCTAAAAAATAAAGACGAAATATTCGTTTGAAAAAAAGAAAGGGGGGGGGGGGAGACGAAGATAAATCCATTCTATAGATTAAACGCCCTTTTTAAGTTCAGTTGTGTGCAGGGGGATTGATTGCTTCAGCCACATTTAAAAGCTATTAGCTACAGTAACACCAATAGCTCACTCCCTACATCCAAACAAAACACTCGATTCAATAAGCCGAGTTTATTCTCTGCCAGCCTACTCCATTGGTTCCTGCTTCCTGAAGCCACGCCTCCGCCTAATCATCCAAGTCAACAACAGAATGCCACCTCTCAGTTCCAGATAAGGGATTGAGGGCTGCTAACTCAGCCGAGCTACCCTGCAAGATAATCAAAATCAAAGTCATTAGCTACGGTCTTCATGATTTTGGACAAAAGTCAAGCGGTAAAGATACACCTTAGCTGGCACTTTATTCTCCAGATGTGTGTGTGGGGGGGGGGGGCAGAATACCTTTAAAGGCAAATCAATATCCCATAGGCATGACGAATTCCAATCAATTGGCACATACAGCATACGAGAACCACAAATAATGGTTAATGTAAATCCCATTTTAAGTAAGAATACAAAGCTCAATTGTCAAAAGTCAAGAGACAACAAAATGCAAATGTTTAGATGGTGGTAATATCACGTAAGAAATGGGCAGTGCACTCTGTCAGGGATTTTATTTATACTTAAGTGATTCATGTGAAAGTTTCATGGCCTAATTGTTGCCGTACAGTGGGAATAAACAAATTTGGAATGCATAATGATAGCTGGAGCTGTAAACATGGAACATTCAGTTTTGGTAGGTGTTAATCCAAAATACTAAAAGTGCGCTAAGAATATATTTCAATCATTACCTTACATCATCAACAACGTTGACTTAACGACTGTGATCAGGACGTCTGCATAAAGTAGTCAACATTACCAAACATGCAAAAATGTGTTACATAATATAATACACTGCTGGTCATTAAAATTGCAACCCCATAAAAGCAAACAAATACAGAAAAGATATTTATTGCACGTAAACAACATAGCATGAAGACAAAATTATTTAATTTGCAAGCAGTTTGGGGGTTTACAGAGGTGCGAAATGAGTAGAAACCACTGCCACCCCAGGTAGCTAAAACGGTCCTCACCCAGTTACACAAGGAGTCGAACTGGGCTTGGATCACAGAAACGGGCAACTCATTCCATGCTGCTTCCAGTCTATTCCACACTTCACCAAGCGTATTAGCTGGGGGCCTGTTTCCCAGCAACCCAAGACCAAATGTTTTCAATGGGTAATAGATCAGGGATAACCCTATATAAAGGAAGGTAAGAACACGATGTGCAACACATGTGGTCTTGCATTATCTTGTTGGTAGAGGGCATTTCGAAGGCCTCGATGACAGGGCACAACCGCAGGAAGTAAGATGCCAGATCGATCTGCGTTCAAATTACCATCGATCCGAGCTAGAGATGTGTGTGTCGTTTACCCGATGATTGCCCAAACTATCACACTAGGTACAGGACCCTTATGCCGATATCGAATGATACACGTACACAGCTATCAAAATACTGCTCACAGAACCGGAAGTAGTAAGAAAAGACGACATTGTGTCACTCCTGTATCCAGTTTTGTCGTTCAGCGCACCAGAACCGCCGACTTTCTGTACGATGAATTGTCAAGGGAAACAGAAGTAATGGCTATCCTGCTGCCAGCCCACACAGCTGCAAACGTCGTCACACCATACGAGCGGATACTGGACGTGCCACAAAAATGTTCATTTCCTGACTAACAGTCTGTGATGTGGTTATATGGTTTTGCAGGTCGATTTCACAAAATGTCTGCCCTCTCGCGCGTTAGTAGTGGGAGGGCATAGAGATCATGTATACCGTTCAATATGACCCTAAACAACTCATTGTACTCGCATGGCAGTGGTTGGATTTCAATTAGTGCGTTGGACATCACGGAAAGATAATCCACACTCTAAGTAGGCAACGATCCTGCCTCTATACTATTCTCCACATTCCTCCATTTTGCGTCGTCTAAATGTGCTGAAATATTAATCATTCGCCTTTCATCTGATTTTGACGTTCGTCAGATCATTCCTTCCTGGCCAGCAGTGTAACAGCGATCAATGTGGAACGTCCAACAGACGTGTTTGTGATGACAATACATCGTAATTTGGTGTTGATGGAATATAATAAGCATAAGACCTTGTAACGTCTTTATTAAGAACACGCCATTCTGCTGCAACGTTTCCGCTGCGTTCGTGAACATATCGGTTAGACTCTGAATGACTAGTAAAACATTGCTTGATCAGATGAGTCACGATTCTTGTGATAATTGAAAATAGGATTCGACTGTAGGGTAGACTCACAAGGCCTTGACCTCAGGTAGTCAACAAGCCCTTTGTAAGCTGGTGGTATATTTAAAATAATACGGGCTGTTTTTCATGACACGAATTGTTTTCTCTGATCAAATTGAATTAATCATTGACTAAAAATGATTATATTCACCTACTTTAAGAAAAATTTCAACCTATCATTGACTTCAATGTATCCAAACAAAGATGGAATTTCTCAATGTGCAATGTCATTGGAACAAAATCATTCGCAATTGGTTTGAGGAACATTCTTGACAATTCCAACAAATGGTTTGGCAACTAAGATAGCCAAACATGAATTGTCATATGGACTTGATCGAAAGATCAGTTCGTGTACCAAACCCTGCATTGACAACATTTGGGTGGTTGTTAAAGCAGCATGACTGAATATTTCTTCAAGGGACCTCTGACGACCTGTTGACTCAACGCCCTGAAGAAGTTGTGGTGCTTCACAAGAAAAAAAAAGGTCTCACACACAGAGTTAGGAGATACTCCATGACTTTTGATACTTCAGTGTAGTGACAATTATACAAATCCTTTAAAAAGATTTTGGCAAACATTCTAAGAGAATGTTTTAGAAATAATCGCGAGTGTGTAATACAGGTGTATTACTTAGAGTTAAAAAAAGCTAAGTTTTTAAAATAAATCATCAATGATTTTTCACAAACTAGGATATTGAGAAGTATCTCGTGTGTGACTTTAGAGCATAGGACAATGTACACAACAAAAAAGATTCCTAAACTGAATATTTTTCAATTCCTACTATTAGTTCACACTCTCTCTATATTTATCTTGTTCAAATTTTCAATCGTTAATAAAATGCATTTTAAAGCACTTAATTGAGCTTAATTTTTTTTTATATACGATTATTTTTAATGACAATACAGTAATTTAACTATAATTAATAAAAATTAATTGATTAAAACTAATTATTTAAAGAATTAGAAATACAGCTACGTTGGCATCATTTTTGGCGACTTGTGTCAAAACTTGAAAAGGTTTTTTTCCCTCACATTTTAAAGCGCTCATTTGAGCTGAAATTTTCTATACACTATTGCTTTAGGTAACAATACGATGATTTAATTAAAATTAATTGACTGAAGTTAATTGTTCATAGAATTACAGGTACAGCCACGTTGGCTTCATTTTTAGCGACTTGGGTCAAAACACTTTAACAAAGATTTTTTTTTTTTTCCCTTCACGTTTCAAAGCATTTAAATAAACTGAAATTTTATATACACGATTGTTCTGGATGACAATACAATACTTTAATGATAATTAATAAAAATTAATTCCCACTTAATGTTGTGATTCTGTCATATGTATATACATATTTATATTAATTTTAACTATTTTATAAAAAGTAACTAAAATAATTTTTTTTTTTTTTGTTGATCTACGTAGGAATTGACTTTAATTTTTTTGTGTGTGTTTTTTTTTTGTATTACTTGCTTTTTTATACCAATTTACAATATTATCTACTATTTCCTTTCCATCTAGCAATACTTCAAACCCCAAAGACATTTGTAAATTGTTTTCCATTTCATTCCATAATTTCCAAAATACTAGCGAAGAAATATCTAACCGAAAAATCAGATATTACAACAAATCCTAAAAAATAAATATCATAGTTCTATAATTCAACTTATGTGTTCATTTAATAACTTAAGTATCATGTTTCATACACGCAGAATCGAAATCACAAAATTTTAAAGGCAAAAGAAGTTCTGACTTTATGCACTGTAAAAGAATGGATACATTATTCAACCAGTTAAAGGGCACATAATTATCAGTTTAAAATAAGACTGGAGAAGACAGTTAAATCTTTATAACACGACTTCTTAAGCTAACCAAACTAAAACTAAAACAGAACGGCACGTTCAAGTGAAATATTTTAAACACATAATACAATACAATGAATAAGTTGACATTTGGAAATAGGGCACTTACACTTTGTTGTGGTAGCCCTTCCATCAAAGCAATGATAAAAATAAACGGATCTTATTTAAATGCTAGACAGATTAAAGTGGATGATTGTACAAATAAAAATAAAACAAGAGTACAGACACTCAATGAAACTTGCGACGGATGAGTTTATTCGTCTCTTTTCCGGTTGTAACTGTTGTTTAAGTAATTCTAACGTGAAGAAAAATATATAAATAAAAATATTGAAGAACAAAAGAAAAATTATCCGGAAGTGACAAATTGATTTAAAGTGCAACAAAAAGGATGGAAAAATATTGCTTTGGAAACTTTATTGCAGTTTTGCACTTTCATAAATATATAAAAAGTTCTAGTTTTTAATTCTATTTTATGCTACACAACTATTTATTTATCGCATTTCTCTATTTTTAACTTAAAGAAGCGACACTAACTTAGTATTTTAATCAGCAAAAAGTTGTTTCTCAAAATCTGTTTTTTTACACCCTTTTATAAACTTCCTTTGTATGTAACGGAATCTTTGAACTCAATTTTTACCCACTTTAAAAGGTCAGACTAATTCGAAATTTTGCTCACTTGTCCGGGACCGTTGACAATACAATAACTTAATGATTTTGTTCCATTGTCGTGATCAGGATTAACGATTTTCCATTTTCAGATCCCATCCCGCATCTGGTGACTCATTTCAGACCCCATTTTCAGATTTGGCAATTAAAAGATTAAGATACAAATTAGTTTGATCAACTATGAAAGGGTGTTTTTAAACTATAATTTATTTTAATTTTGAAACGCCAACAGACTTCGAACTCAATATCCGGAAAACATAAAAAGTTTTAAAAGCTAAGCTATAGCCACAATCTGAATACAAAATTTATAAAGGCAATATGAAAATGTGTGGATACAATTCGAAATGTTGCAAGTTAATATGCGAATATTAACAGTAAAAACAATAATAAATTATATTAAAAGTAAATAGGAAAAATATTAAGACACATTTATAATTTTAAACAGTCAAAATCATATTTTTTACAGTTGATAATTATTAATGTTCCACAACATATGTACCAAACCGTATAAACCAAAATCGAAAATTTTGAATTTTTGAAGTATGGAGAGGTTTTTCTTCATTCAATATGTGGAGATAAAAAAGAAAGCCATGTAAATACAGTGCTGGGTGTACTTGAATATAATCATTTTTCAAGGAGAAAAGGGCGACTATTTCCTCTTATGAGTCACATATTTATGAAATAAGAGATATTACTTCTGGTTTTGGGAAAATTTTGAATTTCAAGAATTCTCAGAAAAAGGGGAAAAAAAAGAATTAAAAAAGAATAAAGGAATTGGAACGAAAATACATAAAATAATTCTTAGTCAAAAATTATTCTAATAAAAATGAACAATTAATACAATAAACACATTCAGAAAGATTTATTGGTTATTGGTATAGATATTGAGACTCTTCATAGCTCATAAAAAGAAAAGTTGAAAACATCAATTAAAGTTAAAAGAATTCCCAGAAGTTAACAAAATATCTTGATTTACTGATAATAGAAATAGGTAAATTTTCGGCACGAGATTTGTGTGTTTGCTCTTAGTTAAAAACAAATGTGAATTAAGCATACCTATTTTTTTCTTCAAAAAAAAAATTATTCTGAAACATGTTTTGGGCATTTAAACACTAGATGGTCATACGAGCTTAATTTTATCTATATTACAGTGATTTAAACCATATACAGAGGGTGTTTCTAAATGAATATCGGAGTTTCAACACTTTATAGTATTTATTTCACCATAAAACTTATTAGTCTAACTCATACATCGAGTGACAGAGCAACTGAAACATTTTTTTGCCTATGTTGTTGTTAATAATGCCACCTGATCGGCGAAGGCCAGATCGAGACCCACGAAATTCATCATGATAAAGGGCTAAAGGACGCCTGTCGTTAGCCGCAGCTTTGGGCATCATGCAGGTGACTGTACGATTTGGCCCATTTCCATCCCCAATTTTGAGGGAGGACACCCTGAGGGTGGTCAAGGGCCTCCCACCCCTCCTCTCCTTCCACCAACCTCACGAGAGAACTTGCGGCTCGACGGCTATTTAGAGTACCTCCCATGCTGCGAAGGCCCTATACATTTACAAACATCCATGCCTTCTCCGAGATTCGAACCAAGGCCCTACGGCACAACAGTCAGCATCACTAACCACTATACCGGATGGGCGGCTAGCAGTTTTGTATGCTGGCATGTAGGCCCATGCGCGCGAAACGTATGTTGAAGAAGGTATAATCAGTTTGAAACAATTGGCTGTGTTTGTAAAGGGAAGAAAGAGTACGGGACAATCAAGGCTAAGCGAAGAATGTTGCTCGAGTGAGAGACTCCTTGCGTAGCCCAAAGAAATCAATTCGGCACGCTAGTCGTGAATTAGCAATGCCAGTGACGACGGTTTGGAAAGTTTTACCAAAACGCTTAGAACTACGTCCTTATCGTCTGCAGTTGCTACAAGCTCTAAAACCGACAGACTACGGTTTACGCGCCAAATTCACAAACGACATGTTGATGCATGCCAAATGAAAGTTTTATGGATTATGTCGTATTCAGAAATGAATCAAAGTTTCACCTCAGTGGACATGTGAACAATCATAATGCGCGTATCTGGAGCTAAGAAACTCTCACGAAGTGTTGGATGAGCAACGAGACTCACCTAAATTTAATGCTTTTTGGGCCATATCTTGGTGGAAAATGTATCGGCATTTCGTTTCCGGAGAACCAACTGTAACCGGTTCTGCCTGACTTGATGCTCTACAACTATCGCTATTTCCTGAATTGGAAGAAAGTCAACCAGATATTTTCATTTGTCAGCAAGATGGTGCACCGCCGCACTGGCATCTCTCAATACGCGATTGGTTGAATCATTGCGCACCATGTTGGCCGCAAAGGATCTCACGATAAAGCTTGCTTCGCATGGCCTCCACGTTCACCTGAACTGACGCCATGTGATTTTTATCTGTGGGGGTTCATTAAGGACTGTGTGTACGTAACTCCACTACCAGCTGACCTTTCAGACTTAAGACACAGGATTGAAGCAGATGTTGCGAGAATTACCTCAGAAACACGGAACAAAGTTTGGGATGAACTCGCCTGGTTCACATTGAACATTTGTAAGCAAAACTGTTTCACACAGTAACTCTTTCATTCGATGTATGAATTATACTTGTAAGTTGTATGTAAAAAGAACTATAAAGTGTTAAAACTCCGATATTTTTCATTTAGAAAAACTAGGTATAATCTAGAATTATTTTTTTTTTAAATCCAATTCTAGAAACCTTGTTTGTAAACTTTTGTGGAACATTTTAGGTACATTTGATCCTGTGTTCCGTTTCAAAAACTATCCAAGATTCGCGATATAGAATTTTTTTAAAAAGTACTTGATTGAGACGAGGAAAAATCCTTCACAGACTAAAATCGAATTTTAAATACAATACGCAACACATTTGTACAAATAGTTAACAAAAAAAAAACACGTACAAAAGAAGAAGGTAGAAGGTTGGGGGTAGAAGGTTGATGATTGAAACACGAATTAACACACACAAATATACATTCAATAACTCATTTCTGCTAAAGTAGGAAATTTCTTTTTTCTTTTGACTCAATAGTGTAATCAGTGAATAAAGAAATAAAAAAGAAACGAGTCTTACAGTAGTCGCATATGATGTGTAACATCTGACTAGTTATCACGGTAAATACGCAATAGTGACTTTAATCCTGAAAGAAATGAATCGGTTATGACTGGAAATAATTTTCTATCGAATAATTATATCTTTAATGAAAATTTTATTTAATTAACATAAGGAGTAATGCAGTTTTTTATCAAAAATATTTATTATTGTTCAATTTGGAGAAGAGCGGAGACATAAACGGATTTATTAAACGAATTGAAAACTAAAGTTGACACATATACTTGTGACTTCAAAGTATTTAAAAATCGATGAAAAACGGCGTCAATAACAGTACCACTGTTAGTTGTCAAAATATTTCGATTAGTGTTCATTTCGAGCTTGAGTTCATCTTTCAGAAAAGCTATGAGCGGCTCAGCTTCTGGCAAACTGAATTTAACGTTAAAATCACCACTCAAAATCATGGGAAGCGAGTGATAGTTTTTTTAAAAAAGAGCAGAACCACCTTTGGTATACGGTAAAAGTACAAAATGCTGGAAATCTTTAATTTTTTTAACTGTTTGATTCGGAGAAATGTATGCGACCACCAAAATGACAAGACTTGCTGGTATGTACGGTAGGCGGGCGTCTTAATGGCTACTACAGTTGGACCCCCAGACGAGGGTAGCGAGAGACACCGTCAAGCGCATGCTTTAAATTAAAATATTATATTGACAGTGACAGGAATTAACCTCAAAGTATGAAAATGATAAGCCCTTAAATATTTATTCAAATAATTCCAAAAACTTACTCCTACTTTTTTTAAGAATGATGAGCTTTGTCAGACGCTTACCAGGAAATATAATTATTAATATATAGTTTACACATATATAAATATATCCTCAGATTTCACACACAACGAGCCCTGAGACTTTGACAATTGAGCGTAAGAATCATAAGTTTATTCTGAATGAAGTCTAATAAGACTTGCTGGTATGTGCAGTAGGCGGGCGTCTTAATTGCTACTACAGTTGGACCCCCAGACGAGGCTAGCGAAGAGACACCCAAGCGTTAATTAGTCAAATCAAACAGCGCGCGCTTCCCCCGACTTCCTGTTACGCATTTCCGTCCCTTTCACGAAATCACTCCAACAAATATCCAGCAACCGAGAGTAAAGATGTTACACATCAAAAACACATTAAATAAGAATACATATTTTAATTTTTACTTTGTGTCAACTACTGCAATCAATACAAGGTAATTACGAGTACTGTAGCATACAATATAAAAAAGAATTTCTAAAAAAAGAATGCAACATTTAAAGGTCGAGATATTTTCCCATAGAGAGCCCAAATCTAAGTTAATGCTGAAATTTGTATAAATTTCTTAGCATTGAGAGAAAAAGAAAAAAAACAAGGAAAGAAATTTATGTTTAGTGAAGGAGCAAGAGGAGAACGTTAAATTCTCTTTGAACAGTAGATGAAAAGAAATCCCTAAGTAATATTTTTAAAAAGCAATTTATTGTAATACATCTAGGAAAATGATTGACACTTCATGGAGCTTTTGCCACACCAGCAACAACAATTAATCATATAATTAAAGCAGTCTTTTGCAAATGTTAAAAGAATAGAAACCAAAACCGAGAAAAAAGAATTTATTCTTGAAAAATTCTTTGACATTAATTGTTTATATATGGAGTGTTTTTCAAATTTTAAAATGTAACATTATAAATAGATGTATGAATTACAACACTGGAAAGTTTCGTCCGTGAAAATTGTGATATTTTTCTGTCCGATAATGCGTTTTGAGTGCAGTGTAAGAACTTTTAACATTAGGTGAAGATAGCCCGAGAATCATTATTTTCAATCATCCAGTTTTTCCAGGCATTAGAATGTCCCTACGTGACGATTTTCCCCATTTTTTCCCTTCTCAACAAGTTGCAAATTTTTTAACAAATTTCATAGTCATTAAAAATTATTTTAGTAGAATTCGAAATAAAATGAAATGAACCGATGATCTGAACATTTAATAAATGGTAACCAAACATTCATTTAATGATTTTCGTTTAAAAAAAATACTGTATTCTTTTTTATATAACATTACTGCATATTTTTTTATAATAAGAAAATACAGGAATGAATTCTCTTTAATTACTGGAATGAAAGAACAAAAGAATTCTTCCAATAATGGATTTATTCTTCTCTCCTTTTTTCGACAGCAGTATCTGTTACCTGATGGTTATTTATTTTATTTCCTTCTGGATTTTATTTTTGGATGCTCGAAAAGCATTTGTCTTTTTTTATGCATATTGGGAATATGGTTATGTAAGTTAAAGAACGAATTTATAAGAAACTCCACGAGCATTAAAAAGACAAACACTACTGCCAATTTAGGAACGAATGATTCACAGTTATTTATACATTCAGTATGGACTGGTCATTTAGTTATGCACTCAATAAATGTTGCACATAAGATTTTATTCTTTTTCGATAGCAGAACCTAATTTTTCAAACCTTTTCATTGGGTTTTATTTTATTTTTTCAGTTGGTAGCAATACACTTAATTTTCACGTTTGATACATACTAATTATCGCCGAATAAAGTGTTATATTACTAAGCTTGTAAATCAATTTTTTAGAAAGTATCATTTGCTCATCCAATTTTCAGCATTTTAGTACACCCAGCTCTTTTTTACACGATTCTGAAATAACACGGTTCACTAATATACTTTATGACAAGAACTTTTTTGTCCTAGCACGAATCCCCCCTCCCCAATCTTTTTAAAATTCTAATTTTGACAGTGTAATCACAGAAGATGGTTGTTTTATGCTTACACATCATGTACAGTGACTTTGGTTTACTTCATGGCATGTTTACATTGTATTCTGAAATTACGGGGAATACCCGAATTTTATAATTACTTTTTTCTTGAACACGGCATTTAGTTCTTCAGTATAATTAGACGATCTGATCCAATTTACGACAGTTTATGGTAACAAAGAAGTCGGTAATAACGAATGAAATTTTTCATTTGAATCGAAGCCGACAATTCTGCTAGACATATCAGACACAGATAGTATTTTTGATCCAGTTCCTAATAAACGTGCTTGCTTGTAATCAAGTAGCGATTAATAGTTGTAAGTAGTTTTAATTTCAATTTGAATTTATATATGTTGAATGTTCTTATAGACTGTGTGTGTGAATTTTTTTTGTACACTATAATTTTTTAAAAAACTTTTTGTTATAAAAAGGAATTGTTTTTGTTTTATAAATATGTAACATGCATATCATTATTACTTTTCTTAAACGGGTTTTTGTGAAAATATTAATAGTTTTTTCGTCTTACACGCTTTTTTAAAATTCTGGAACTTATCTCCAAATTTTAAAGATATTTTTACACGATTTTCTAAGGAACATATCTACCGTGCAAAAATAGTTGGGTATACATAGTTCGCTGTTAATGTCCTCAATATTTAGAAATAGCAACAAAAGCATGCGATTTTAGATCTTATTATATGTATCACAATATAAGTTTTGGAAAAATAAAAAGGAAATGATATTTTTCTCAGTAGGAAAGAATGGAAATTTTCTAATCCTCTTTTATTTCTTCAAAACAAAATTTTAATAATTTTCCTTAGGAACAAGAGTGGAAATTTGACCCAGAAAAATTTTTAGGGTAAAAAATTTTTGGCTTCCTATATTTCCAATCACAAAATTGTAGACAGGCTAATGCAACAACAATAACAACATAAAACGTTAAATATAAAAATGAAATCTAAATCTCATTGCTAAAATTGGTTCCAAATTGTAATCTTTCCCCTTTTTAAAAATATTGTTACGAATTTTGTATACAATAATGTAAATAATTTGTATTCGGATGTGCAATGCCTTTATATTACTCTATTCTATATTTATTTCATGTTAAAATTGTAATATTCACAAGCAACGCCGTCCCTTACGTTATAATGGCGATTCTCAATAGGAACTTGGCGAAATATTGGCGATAGAGCCAAGTTGGCATCATTTTTGGCGACCAAGTTGGAGAGTTCGGGATTCTCTGGATTCTTCTAGAAATTAGTAGAGAAATCCACTAATTTCACGATCTGTGGCGCGAGCGCATCTTTTCCAGAAATTTCGGTCCCGACTATAAATAGAGTGATACTCGCCGCAAGAGTCAGTCGAGTTGAGTCTGGCTTGAGACACGGAGTAGATACGACGTTCTTTACTAGCGAGCTGAGAGCAGTCAGGAAAGCAGCAATACCCGACTTCTAATAGCCCTTATCAGGGCTGAAAGGATTAGAAGTCAGCTTACTGACCTTCATCATATTTTTCAATTCCTTTACCCAAAACTGACCTGGACCGAAATATGGAAAATCTGTTAGACGAAATGGACTTGTCCCCGCCACACTCACGACCAGGCACACCCCCAACTGACCACAACGGTACGACTGAGGAATCGCCCTGCCAGAGATTGGTACGAACAACAGCCAATATCAAACGATTTACCGCCACCCGTGATGGCTACAAAAGGATCATGGAGACCCTAGAAATGGACCGAAGCCACAACCCTGACGACCCCCTGTATGTAAAGATTCAAAGGGAGCACGAGGAGATCTCTGCACTTCTAGAAAATGTGGTGAGTGATTTTGGCTCTATACCAAGATGTACTACACTAGGCTGCCCACTACACACTTCACCTGCTAACACCCCAACACACACACCTAAAGCATCACTACCTGGTACACCCAGATCTCATACCAAAAGGCACAATGACGGATTCATCACAACACTTGCTAGCAAAGCCGCTAGAAACGTTCTCTTAAAAACTCCAGGTATGACACCAGTCAGCCTAGAAAATAGGTTTAATTTCCCATCTAATGAAATCAACGCTGAATTCCCAGCTCTACCAGCCACACAACCAACCCTCACTACAAATACCAACAATAACGCCGCAGTACAACACCCACAAGCAGGAGTGACAACCTCGTCCTCTCAAAACACACACCAAATACCCACTATTCCAATCACAAACCAAGGATCACACACCGGAGTGACACCCTCGTCACCACAACCCGCTAACACTCCAAAACCTAAGCTGCCACCACCAATTATGCTCAAAATCACAGATTCATACCGCGAACACATCAGCACAATCTCACAATTTTACCCAGGAATAAGAACCAAAACCACAGGAGAATTCATTAAGCTATACACAAACACAGACGAAGAACACGACACTCTAGTCGACCTACTTGAAAAACTCAGATACCAACACTACGTAATAACACCCAAATCAAACAGACCAATCAAGGTAGTAATTAAAGGACTACCTAAAAACACAAAATGCACTGAAATTAAAGACGATCTTGTACTTCTCGGATTTAACCCTGAGAAGGTCATTCAACTTATAGGCAGAAAAACAAAACAACCATTACCCGTTTACTTGATCACACTTCCACGCAACATTCATAACCTTAAAATTTTCAACTTAAAAACTATAGGCTACATGAGCATTAGGGTAGAAGGCTTCGAAAGTAAAGGAGTCACCCAATGTTTCACCTGCAACAACTTCAACCACACTTCTGAAAACTGCCACATAAACCCCGCTGCTTAAAATGCGGAGAAGCTCATATCACACGCGATTGCCACATCAAACAAAAACTAGAAATCAAATACTGCATAAACTGTCAGGTCTACGGCCACATGGCCAACTGGCAGGGTTGCCCTTGCTACCCAAAGCCCCCTAAGGGCGCTGCACTTAACAGAAACAAAAACACATTTACAAATATATTTAATAGCATAGTCAGACCGAACACATCATACGCACAAGCGGTCACACAAAACACCATTCACACTAATAAATCACGACAGGCGGCAGCACACAGCACTCAAAGAGCTGGGAATTCACGGCAAACTGAGGCAATAACTGTTCAACAAATAAACCCCATTCCTATTCAAAATTATCCTCTGAATGCTGCTACTAACATCAGTATTCAGCAAACTCTTCAAATAGCCATGTTCGCACTTGCTCAACTCTCTCAAGCCCTTAGGGTGGCATCTGGGATAGCCGGAAATTTGAACCGAATCAGTGCCGCCCATGGCAATTCTAATCAATTATACGGTCTAATCGAGGCATCCCTCAATAACAATTTTAATGCGTAAATCGTCACCCATTGGCCTCAGTTTGTGTTCTTGGAACGCAAATGGACTGATTAATAGAAGAATTGCACTTCGTATTTTCATAGAGAAGCACGCCCCAGATATTATGTTAATTCAGGAAACACACCTGAGACCGGCCTATACCTTCAGTATTCCAAATTACCGCTGCTACAGGAACGACAGAATCACGGAAGACAGAGCTGTGGGAGGCACTCTCATTCTCATTAAAAACAATATCAAACACTTTCACCTTCCAACACCTCAATTACAAGCCATAGAAGCCACTATTATTCTTGTCACTCCTCCAAATCACAACCCAATTTCCATCATTTCTGTGTACATTCCTCCCAGATCAGACACTAACATTTTCACTATAGACCTCGAAAATCTCATTCAGACCAGCAGTGACTGTGTGATCTTTGGTGATTTCAACGCCACACACAGCGCTTGGAACTGCTTACACAATTCCACTAGAGGCATTAAACTCTTAAACTTCGCTAATCAATTAAACCTCAACATTGCTTATCCTAATACACACACTCGATTTGGTAACGGTACAGCTAACACAATAGACATCGCGCTCATCAGAAATTTTTTCTACCCTTTCGACATCTACACTACTTCCGATCTCTCATCTGATCACAATCCAGTCTTTATTTATTTTAAACTTAAAACACCTACGTACACAAACAACCCCAGAGCAGTCTCCACCTGCTGGTCACAATACACTACAAATTTAAATAGTAATTTCTCTCTTTTTGATTTTCATCCAAACAGCATTACAAATTCTACTGATCTGGAACGCAAACTGAAAAACTTTTCTAACACAGTACTCGCCACCCATAGCCACGCCTCCCGTCCAATAGGAAACGAGCACCGCAGCTACACCCCACCTCACATTCACACGCTCATACAACAGAAGAACAAGCTTCGTAAACGCTATCAGCGTACACTAGACCCCACACACAAAACAGACTACAATCGCGCACAACAAATTGTTAAAAACACTCTTAAAAAATATTCAAATGATTCTTGGAATAAACGGCTGGAAGCACTTAATGCTCAAGACAACAGCCTTTGGAGCACACAAAAATTCTTCAAAAACAAAAGGCATCAGATACCACCACTCGAATGCGCGTCAGGCAGTGCAATCACAGACAAACAAAAAGCAAACATTCTAGCAGACACACTTAAAAATAATTTCACAGAAAACTCACCACAAAATAAAGATGACACCACAGAAGACGATCACATAAATAACACAGTCAGCAATTTTCTCTCTACTAACCCAACTACCTACCTCGACCCCGTCCTGCCGGACGAAATCATCACTTACATTAAAAAATCTAATAGTAAAAAAGCTCCCGGCAAGGACCTCATTACTAACAAAATGATCAAAAATTTCCCTCTTAAAGTTGTACTAATTCTCACAATTCTCATTAACAAAATTATTAAATTTAATCACTTTCCTACCTTATGGAAAGAGGCTGTAATATTCCCAATTCTCAAACCTGGTAAAAATTCAAAATTGGCTGAGTCATATAGGCCAATTTCCCTACTTTCTAGCTTAAGTAAAATTACCGAATTTATCATCCTCAACAGACTTAAAGATTTTATCTCTCAAAATAACATTATTAACCCAAACCAATATGGATTCACTAAAAACCTTTCCACTACTCACCCTCTTCTTAAACTGACTGAAACTATCACAGCTGGCTTTGAAAAACAAAGATCCACTGGGGCCGTCTTTTTAGACATTCAAAAAGCATTTGACAGAGTCTGGATAAACGGCCTCACATTCAAACTTATTAACTACAAAATTTCCCACCACCACTCACTCACCTTCTCCACTCCTACATCACTAACCGCACCTTCTCGGTGCGAGTTAACGACACTTATTCAGATACAAAAAACATTTATGCTGGAGTAATCCAGGGATCGTTACTCGGTCCCATCTTATTTAACCTTTACCTAAATGACATACCAACATATTCACTCACTGACATCAATATGTACGCAGATGACACTGCGGTGCTCGCATGTTTCAAAACACCCAAAACAGTAACTTTTGCACTAAATAAGCATCTCGCACTTCTAGAAAATTACTTCAACAAATGGAAGATCAAAATTAACGTCGACAAATCGGCTGCGGTCGTTTTTACACGAAAGCGTACACTCCCACCCCCACCCACAATGTACAACACAATTATACCCTGGTCTCAGGAAACTAAATACCTTGGTCTCATTTTTGACAGTAAACTTACATGGAAATCACACATTTTACACGCTCGCGACAAATTCCGGAAAGTAATGTTTAAACTCTTCCCCCTAATCAACCGGAATTCTCATTTAGATTTGCATAACAAAGTGCTTCTCTATACAGTCGTTTTGCGTCCCATCATGTCATACGCATGTCCAGTTTGGGGTTATGCAGCCAAGACCAATATTAAAATTCTAGATACCGCTCAAAATACTCTCATCAGAATGATAGTTGGCGCCACTAGACGCATGCGCAACGCCGACATTCGTAATTGTTTAAATATACCATCCTTTAAGCAGCATATCCAAGATATCTCGATTAAATTTTTTGATTCACTCAATAGCTCTGATAATATTAATATGCAAAACCTTGAAAATTATACAGCCAATATATTAAGAGGAAGCGACCCAGGAGAATTCTCCTGGACTCGTACAATCCTCCATAACTTAAATTTCTCTTTTTATTTGCTAAATTCAATTCTCTTAACTATTTTGATCCACTTTTATTTATTTATTGCATTCAATGTTAACTGCTCTTGTGGCGGAGTGCTCAGAGCTCCCGCTACACTCAAGACTATAACTGCAGCACGGCCGTGCGCGGTCAATGCGAAGGAGGGTGTCCGCCTCGCAGAAACCCGCCGGTCGCTTTTTTCATACTTGTTTTAAATTTTTTCCCCTACTGGACATTGCGTCACCACACATCATTACACACACTCACACCCCATGGGCAGCCTTTTTTGAGCCAATATCCTCATCACTACTACATCCAAATTGGAAGACACTCTCTCTTCCACCAGATTCCAAAACCGAGCCGCCAAAGATCATCGCCTCGAAGCCCCGCCTACCGGCCTGCCGCCACTCGTCCAATTGCTAAGCTCCATACTATCCAGCATGAAAATGCAACTTAACCAAGACCTATACAGAACTTTTTCTAGCCAGATACGGGTCTGAGGGTTCCCAGAAACCCATGTACCCGAAATTATATCCGTAGATCCGTAGGCAAGAGTCAGTCTGATTTCAACCAGCGAGTAGTGAGCATTGTTTTGATTAGCGATTAGTAGACTTGCCTTGAACTTGATCAGCTCGGCTGTGCTTGTGAATAGTCATTTACATACGTGTATTTTAGACACTGCTTATTGTGTCTGAGTGCTGTTGAAGGTGTGAAATCCTTCTGTTATTTATTCTGTGAATTTTGCTGCAGAATCCTGTATTTCAAGGATTGATTTCGACAATAAATACTCATCGCTCTTAAAGAATTGTCTTGTTGTTTACGACTGATTTTGCATAAAATCCTCGAACCCGATCTACGTAACAATATATTTGTAAAAATTTGTATAAGTTTTAATTGCAAAATATGTTGTTTTTCCTTCAAAAAAGATAATTTCCTCAATAGATATATATAATCGGTTAAAGTATATAAATATTACATCAAAGTAATGTTTTAACTCAGATTTATTTAGCAACAAACTTAAATTATACTCTTTTATTCTGAAT
Source organism: Trichonephila clavata (assembly GCA_019973975.1). Taxonomy (NCBI): domain Eukaryota; kingdom Metazoa; phylum Arthropoda; class Arachnida; order Araneae; family Nephilidae; genus Trichonephila; species Trichonephila clavata. Next base: position 20,354 of record BMAO01021254.1, read on the forward strand.
TATATAGTAATTCAAAAAGAATGCAATCCAAGTACCGTTACTCAAATAGATTCTGTACTGAGGACATCTTTTATAACACAATTTGAAAAACTAATCTATTTCTTTTTTTCATTAAGATTTTTTCTACATTCTGCGAGCCAATTGTAATGATATAAAACTGTGTTATGTGCATTGCATCACTATTGCTACATAATTGTTCCACATACAAGAGTT
>BMAO01021255.1:0-138567 GCA_019973975.1 Trichonephila clavata
TAATATAAAGTTAATGTATTTTAAAATGAAAATTTTGTAGGTTTAGTTTAAATTAATGTTAGTCTCATTTGTATGCAATAAATTTAATAATTTCATTTGTATAATACAAAAAACAACTTGTACTTTATAAAAATGTATCATAATTGACTAATTATTTTTTTCATATTTAAATACACGTGTTAAAAGTTTGGGGAGTTCTCTACACCCCTCGAGTAACGACGGTAGCAAAAGCAGGCGCGAGTGACAGCGGATTAAAGGACATAGCTTCTTCTCTGATCCTAAAGTGAGAAAACAAAAACAAAGATCCCACGGCCTGGACCACAGGGGGGGGGGGCAGAACCCCTCCGAATGAAAGAGAAAAAAACAGAACTTCACTGAATAGCGCGCGCTTCCCCGACTTCCTGTTACGCATTTCCGTCCCTTTCACGAAATCACTCCCACAAATCTTCAGCAATCGAGAGGAAAGATGTTACACATCAAAAATTAAATTTTATAATATTAATGTAAATTAATTCTGTTTTACAATAGTTCTTTTTAGTTTACACCTCGGAGAGAAATAAGTCTGAAAAATTATATTATTATAGCAAGACCATTTAAGCACACATATCCCTCACTTTTTTTTAAAAAAATTATTTGTACGGTATTCATTATACATATATTATAAATCATACTTAAAATTATGAATGAAACTGACTGTGAAATGGAATGAATATCTATGGAGTAAAGTTAGAAAAGAATTTAAATTAAAAGTTTTACTCAGGCTCTAATTATTTTAATCAGTTAGATCATTATTTAAATTATATTCATTTCAATGATTTAAAGGTATATTAATCATTTGATCATCTGTCGCATGTGTGCAGTTTGAATACTTCCTATGTAATGAAAAACATTTCCAGTATTCATAATCAAGACTATGATGCGTGAAAGATAGTTTAAAACAATATTGAGTTGAGTTTTAAAATTCAGTTTGAAATCATGCAAAGGTGACATATTGAAGATGATGAAATGTATAGATATTAATAGGAGTTAACGTTTTTTCAAGTATGTCAAGTTGCTTTTACAAGATGCGATGTAAAACTCTCCTTATGAAATTAATGAAAGATTTGGAATCAAGAAAACTAGTAGATTTCGTTTTTATATATAACCAGTTTACTTGAATAATTTTGTCTCATGTTTCTAGTTCTCTGTTTTAATACTAAGCAACTTTTTAGATAAAAAGAAAGTTTATATAACTTTATTTGCGAAATCTTGAAAAAATATCCAGATTTAAAGAAAAAAATTACTACCGCATTAAAATGTTGCAGTATACAAAAACTTTCAAGGCCAGGATCGATCACAAAAGTAGATACTGAGAAACATAAAAATATATAAAGAAACTATTTACATCGATTGATAAAAATTTTCTGCATGTTTAAGGACACTGATTTGCTTAGAAGAACTATCAAAACTAGAAAAAGGGTTAAGTAACATGAACAAAATAAATGATCTCAGATGAATACAGATGAAACAAAGTTTTTAAAGTATCTTTCTTCTCTCACAACAACTTTGGCCTGAATTTTTTTCTTGTTTTTTAGAATATTTGATTATGAAGTGTTAGGCTAAAAATATTCAAAAATATAAGACATATAAAATTTTACCTCATGTATGTGTAACAAATGAAAGCAAACGTCGTGTTTACAATATTTTATTTACTTAAAAATGACTATTTCAAATATATTTATTTAATGTAGATCCATCTCCCATTTTCATTTTTTTTTTAATTTGTACAATTTTTCTCAGAAAAAAAATGTTAATTTTTTGTTTAAAAAGTCTATTGTTATATATATTAAATTATAAGAAATCATTTAAATCGAAATACTTTTGTAATAACATCTGACGGCAATTTCATACAGATAAAAAAATTAATATAATAAATTAAATTCCTTTGTAAATATTCTTACCATGTTTAAGCCAATGCAGTTTACTGTATTTATTTATTGATTAGGGTGCATGTTATAGGAAATGGAACACTCCGTAATAATATGTGAAATAAAGAAAAAGTAAAGGTGTGTTGGTGTAAGAATATTGATTTACGTTATTTCCATTTTTCCTAAATGGTAATGAAAACTAATTTCCTTCTTCTGCAAAAATATATATTTGTAATAAAGTAGTTTATACTGATTTTTGAGTTTTTTGTTCCTTTTTTCATTACAATATGATAAAGACGGAAAGGATTGTGCTATTTCTTTATCTCTTCGAAAAAAGTTTTGTGTTTATAAGCTAAAGCATGACGATATTTGAATTTATATGTAGAAAATTTAGATCTAAATATATAGTTATATTTACATGGAGTTAAAAGCTCCCTTTATGCATTTTTCTGGATTTTAAGGTATTTAATTTTTTATTAATTAAATTATAATAATTTTTAATACATAAATCGCATTGAATTGTTCAAAAATAGAATAAGTTGACTTATATAAAAATAAAAATCCTAAAATATTTCATTTTTCTTCCATTCTATAGTACACAATCAAAAATTAAGAAAATTTTTTTCAGGTAGACACACAATTGTTAAGCTTTCGATCATCGAAGACCCACTTTATGTACCAGGGTGACATCGTTTACTCTGAAGAAAAAAACTGAGTCGGAGCACATGTTCCAGTGTAGTTTTCCTCAATGGGGCGTTTTAATGATTTAATCGAGGATGTCACCTTCCAATTTTTCCACGAGGCCTTTCCCAGAGTCTAAGAGAAATCTTAACGATAAATTAGAGACCATGGGTTCCTAGAAAAGCGCTAGGGATCCGTGGAAAATAGTTTGAGAACCACTGAGGTAAATGAATGACTCACCGCAATAACACAAGCATCCGCTTAATATAATGCTTTTTACTTTTTTTTTTTAAAAAAAAAGGAAAACACATTACATTAAGCGGATGCGTTAAGCAAAATTCGTCGCGTTTTTTAGCACAAAATAAAATTAGTTTAGTATTAAATCTTATTTTATTTTATTATACTTTATATATAATCACATCTTCCAGTTTTTATTACAATGATTTTATCTATGTACTAGTAAGTAGTCTATTTGATTTTATCGTAATACATTTTAATTAGTATTATTGTATTTTATTTCATGATATACATATATATATAGTTTGATCTCGAAAATTCGAAGTTGAAAACCAATAAAAAACTTCGAATTAACAAGAGGATGGAAAAACCTCAAAAATACACGAAGAGAATTTTTTTTCTAACACATTTAAATTTGAAATTGTGTAATAAAACAACAATTGTACATAGAAATAAAATTATTTTAAAATATTTTTAGAAAGTACATGTTATACGGTGTAAATATTATACAGAAGTAAAAAGTCTTGGATTAAAAGAATACATTCCATGCATGAATACACAATCCTAGGCATCTCTTCTTCACAATAGTGGACCATCCTTTCTGAATACATGTGTTGGAAGGCTACTTGATAAGGGAAAAATATGGATGGCTGACAACAGGTTCGGTTAATTTATTGTCCACTTGAAGAGGAAAATCAATAAAAGTGTCTTTCTGCCTGAGGAACCGGAAAACACATAGAAGGGGTAGCAGACAGATGGTCATCAAAGGAGCTACGTTTCAGGGGAGACACGCAGAGACAATACAACGCAAAACTTGAAACTCCAACCTTTTTGCTACAGGACTATATATGATAATGAGTGTTCGAAATGTCGAGAGTTTTATAAGTTAACTTCGAATAATTGCGTGTTGTAGTCTGGCGAGCAGCAGATTTTACTTTGAAATATTGAGTGTACCAAAATGATTGTTTTATTTCGAATTATCAAGAGTTTTTCTAGGGACGGAGCACATACTTCGAATTATCCAGAGGTTCGTTTTCTCGTTTGTTTATATATATGTATATATATGTAACTACATATTTTTTATATTTCTTCTTTTCCCTATGGCCCAATGCATAGGCAAATACAGGGGAAGGAATTACTGGCTAGCACAAAAACATGTTTAAACTTGCAATTTTGATTCCTAAGTCTAAGAGTTTGCTATTGTACTACTGAGACTAATATTTCTTACTGTTATAGCAAGTCATACTTAAGCTCATAACTGATTGTATATATTATTATGGATTATATATATATATATATATATATATATATATGTATTTATATATATATATATGTATATATATATATATGTATATATATATAATATATATATATATATATATGTACATATATATATATATATATATATATATATTATATATGTAATATATATATATATGTATATATATATATATGTGTGTGTGTGTGTGTGAGTGTGTGTATTCGCTTCAGTAAAAGAAAGAAGTACATGATTAACAATAGGATAACAATTTTTTATTTGAAAAAAATACATTGACTTTTTTTTTAAATTCCTGTGGAAGAAAGATTCAATTCTTTAATCTTTTATCTAGTATTTCTTTTATATGCTCTACGAAGCATTATATATTATAACAAAATTAAACTTTTCGCAATTAATATCTACCCCTAACTAGGTTAGTACTGTTAATGCCAAATACATCTTCAGTTAACATTCATGTACTCACAAAATATCTCTACATTTGGAGCGCATTTTCGAATAGAAATTTGTTTTTATGCTTAAACAATCAAAAGTTTAGAGAAAAAGTAATGCTTCAACCACCTTCATTGGCAAGCAAGGAGGAAACATTTTTTCTTCCACTTCTCCTCTTTTAGCGCTTTAAGAAAATCCTTAACTGCAGTAGTCAATTCCCATGACAGGAACGTATCACACCCCTCCCACATCCGACCCCCGGGGTTAGATGCGTGAACTGGTCCCGTTTTCTTTCAAAGAAATTGCCGGATTACGCATGGCCCATAATGCATCAAATGCCAGTGAAAGGATACAAAAAATATAAGATAAGAAGAGCTAGGGGCATTAGAGACCAGAAAGAAAAAGAAATGAATTTGTAAAAAATAATAAAAAGGAGACGAAATGCGATTTAAAGAAGTACGGGAAAGAGGAATGTAATAAATAATTCACATCTCTTTTTTTTTTTTCGTAGAGTGCCTATGGGTTCGCGGAAGCCTTGAGATGTTCTTATTCGCTTCTACTTTTTTTCAAATTTGTCATGAAGTGTTTCCATTTTTTGTTAAAAAAATACTTTTATTCAATTATTTTCAGGGTATCGATCTGGAACTAAAAAGTAGTTTAATTTTTTTTCATTAAAAAAAAACAACTCAAGATGCTTGAAATTATGAAATTTATCTGTAAACTAAGAGTAGGAGAGGAGGTGGTTGTAACGTATCTTTAGTCTTTATGAAAATATTTTCGTGGTTTTTTTCTTTTCTTTTTTGTTAATCAAAAAACCCAGATAGAATGTTGTTATTTTAAAAAATTTCTTATAAAGTTCTTTGTGAAAGCATCAACTCGGATGAAATCAAAGTGAATAACGTAAAACTTGAAAATAAAATAAAACTTAACTCTTTTTTTTTTTTTTTTTTTTTTGCATTTTCTTACGAAATTTAAATCTAAGCTAAAATTTTTAGTTAAAATAGTATTTGTATAATTTTATGGATGAAAATGATTTTTTAAGTAGCACTGATAAAATAAATATGTTTTAAGAAGTTCTTCAAGTACAAGAATTGTAAAAGTGTTCCTTAAAATTATTTTTTCAGCTAAAAGAAAAAAACAAAGGGTTATAATTATAAGGCATATCATTTACTCTCTCTCACAATAATATGACATCGGTCTCGTTTTATTGATTCAAGGAATATAATATTTTGAAAAATAATACAATATACTTAAAAACATGACAGGTTAATTTATTAAATAATCCATATTTTAGGTCAAGAAATTTTTTTTTTCAAAATAAAATAAATTTTTATAGGTGATTTAATTTTAGGCGATATGTTACCCTTAAAATCATCAACCTGTTGAAATTTTTTATTGACTTATTTGATACCCCGTCTCTTTATAAACATGCCTGCAAAATTTCAAAGCTTTACCTGCATTTTTTTATCAAGTTATGGAGCAATATCTGATACTCGATAACAACAACCACGCCCACATTTCAGATTATCTACTAGAAAAGAGCCTGATAAAAAATGAATTAATTATTTTTCTACTGAGCATCCATAAGACTGACATTATATATAGTAGTCTCATTGATACTCATTGATGCAGTAACAAATCATTTCAAGAAAGAATTGTGCAATTCATGCAAAAATTCTAGTTTGTGAATTATTTATGGGAAGAGCAAATGGATTTGCTCAAGATTTAAAAGCTGTGCGTGCTTTTTATGATATTATTATGAATGAAATAAAAACTTCAAAACGGATTCTCCCAAAGCACAAATATTAATTCTCATTTTGATAAATCAGATAATTAAAAATCTAATTCACAAAAAAATAGAAAAACTCTCCCATTTTTAAATATTTGTTTTTGGTGATATATATGTATCTCATTTGTGTGAAATTCAACACTTTTATTATTAAAATATTTTAAGATATTTATTTAAACAAATGCACATATACAGATCTTAGATTTTGATATATTTTACTATAAATTGTTACTTGATTTTGCTTTCTTTCGTGTACAATATTTAACATGCGAAGGCTTTTAAAATCATGGAAATAAAAAATAAAGGCATAAACATCTTTTGTAGATGTTGTACATTAGCTCTGAGCATGGAATTAGCCCGGAAGTGTGTGTATTTATTTTTTTAATAATTATTAAAATAAAGTTTTATGAAGTATAGATCTTACATTCGTTTTCTTCTACATATTCATTATGGCAGTATACTGTTTAATTGTTCTACATTTGTGCAATTTTTTATGGTAAGCAGTAAATAAGCTGATTAACATTTCATAAAAGTTTCAGACAATTCAATGAACATTATATAATGCTATTCATGGAATGAAAACTTCAAACTCATATTTATACATGTTGATTTTTTGTACATATACTGTTATTCAAAACCCTAAGGCTTTTTTAATAATTGAAGTATGGGTTTGAAATTTTTTATACATGTTTTGAAATGTATTTTTTGTAAAATTGTGCATGGGCATGTGTAGTACTTTTTCTAAAAAGTTTCAAAATTAAAATTAATTTTTTTGAGATTTTTTGGAGGCTTAACTATAAAAAAAATTAATAAAAAATTAAAGAGCAGCAGCAGAAAAAATCATATTTACTGTTTTATGTAGTATATTATAAGGTATTTCAAAAAAAAAACTTTGAAAGAAAAGAGACATATTTAAAAAAGCCTTAGGATTTTAAAAAATGTTTGCAAAAGTTCAAAAAATTTAGATTTTACTAACATTTTGCAACAAATTTTTAAAAAAAATTTGCATGGAATTATTATTACATATTAACATTTATAAAATAGAATTAAAACCAAATATCAAATATTAAAAATTTTAAAAAAAATTGTGGAGATTGTACCACATATCGCCTTAGATAAAAGGCGGATAAAAAATAGTCTCTGGGTCCTTTTTTTGAATATATATATATATGGGGGAGGCTGTCAGTGATGGCTTTTCAACAACAGACTAATCCGTCTTTAAATTAATTTTAAGTTTAATTGTTCATAATTATTTACAAAGTATTTACATATCAGTTTGTTATTTCAGGGAAAAGGTATAATGGAAATAGAATTATTTCTACATCTATCTATCTATCTATTATGTTTAGATAATTCACTAAAACCATTTGTGTCTGATGATCTATTAATAGATCACAGCACAAAACGATCGTCTACATATAAACGACGGTCTAATCACATACCACACTCACTCCATACTATTAGTTCAGTGAAGATATAAATAGGTTGTCCATAGTTTTAATTTTGGATATCAAATAAATTTTTTTGAACTATTCGTGATACAGTAATACATAACTTAATTATATTTTAAATTTATATTTAAAAAAGAACTTTGAGAAAATGTTTATAAAGTACTCATTGGTACTATATAAACATCGTATTGTTTACATTTAATACGATTTTAATATAATATATATTAATATAACTATTAGCACATATATTATCGTATTATTTGGTTATGTTATTTTTGCTCGTTGGCTTAGAAATTGATCCATAAATAGATAATTGAATGGTTAAGAAACACTTCATATGATCTTCACCTATGGATAATAATGATAATATTGTGAACTTATATTAGAGTAAGCTTAAAATACGTCCCAAAATATAGAAGCTATTCAAATATATGAATATTATAGTATGAGTTTTTAGTTCAAAAAGGGATAAAAAAAATTTGTTGTTTTTTTCTTTCTTTTTTGGTAATCCTTGTCAAACGAGGAACTTATTTTAAGTTAATTATGTTGGTACTTTTTGAAGCAAATTACATTTATCAAGCCAAAGTCAATTGCGTATGTGTATGTTTTGGGTAATGCGTAATGAAAATGGTTACTCTACACTTTATATTGGGAAAAATAGCTGGAAAACGGAGTGGTTGTAAAGATATTTTTAGCAGAGGAGAATCTGAAAAATTGTGTATATTTTTTGCAGATTTTTTAGTAGCTATGCTTTGTCTTACGAACTGGAGAAATTTACGTTTATAGTTAAATGCAAAGTGATAGAAAAAATCTGATTATTCAGTATACGCACAGTTCATTACCAAAAATTAAACTTTACTTATTAGAAAGAATAATAATAGGTGTATTTTAGTAGTTATAATGTTTGACCAGATGCTGCTTCTGACTATAGATACATAATCGAATGGAAAGGAAAACTCTCCAACCAGTTCTCATTCATGGTTTATTCCTAAGTACTGTTAATATACTGGGTGTCCCAAAGATAGCACTAAAACTTTGCATAGCCAAATTTCTCATTGTAAATACATGAAAAGTGTTCAAAGAACTGTACCTGTACGGTCCGTGGTTAACTAGAATAATTAAGAAAAACAAAGTTTGACATCACAACCTTATAAGACATACCTGCAGTACTATTTGCAAACATTAAAAAAAAGCAGTTTCTCAAAGTGTCCACCTTGCACATCATGAGCACGCCATGTAATACACAAATGGCCTCGTCCCCCATGGTAGTGTCCACCGAAGCTCAAGCAGCTTGCACACGAGCAATCAAGTCCATTTGTGTAGTCAGTTCGTCTCGACACAACAATCTCTTGAGAATGCCCTATAGTCAAAAATTCTAATGGAGATCTGGCAGTCTAGCAGCCATACAAATGATCCCCACCACCTATACCCCCTATCCAGCAACCAGAGTATTCCATATCCAGCCAATCACGTACAGGAGCACAGAAATGCACCAAAGCTCCCTAACTCATCATCATTTAACTTTTTATCTAGTAAACTGTGAACGTACAGGTGCAGTTCTTTGAGTATACTTTATGTACCCACAACGAGGAATTCAGCTTTTCAGAATTTGGGCGCTGTTTTTGGGACATCCTGTATAGGGAAAGAATATATCAAAGTATGAATAGTCATAATTGACTTTGGTGGAAATGTTGCACTTGGAATCAAAGCAAGAAAGGATTCGGGAGGTTATTTACCAGCATGATTGATGCAGCTGTCATAATTTTTCCCTTGCATTCTTAAGCTGAAGGAAAGAAGCGTGACAAATAACTATAGTAATCTATGTCAAGTGTCACCAAGGATCAAAAATATTTTTTAAGATATGAACACTCACATTTGTACATTTATAGAGAGTAAGTGTTTAATAGTGAGCTTATAGAAGAAAAGCTAAATTTCCTGCAGTGAGCGGGTTTGTTAATAACGGCATGCATGTGTGTGTGTGTGTGCATAACTTATGCATGATACTTTCGGTACAACTTGTTTCAGAAAACGGGTCAAAAGAAATTATTATTGCATTCAACACATTGTTGTATAAAAAGAGGTGATAAAATTATACTTGAGAAAATTGGGTCACAAATACTGAAAGTTTGATAAGCACTGATTTTTGGTTAATCTGTTTGGTATTTGAGAGTATATAATCCTAATCTTTAATTATGGCTTTTGAATTTCTAAGTGTTAACATGACGTACATCGAACATTATGATCATCTGAACTTCCTAATTATTTAAAGAACTGTATGCCAATGTAATGTATGGATAAATATTGATCTTAACCGTAATTTTTTAATTTATATCAATGTTCAGCACATATAAAATCTCTTGAGAAGGATATTAAATTTAATTTGTATCAAGTTAAATTTTTTCACATTATTTTTTTAATAATTTACTTTTTCTCATTCAATATAATATACTATGTCTTTTTTAAATATATTTTCTTAATAATTGTTTCAGAAATAAATTAAATTACAGTTGCATTAAAAGTAAAGCATTTTACCAAACCTCAAGATACAAAATAAATAAATAAATACATTTTAATGAGATATATATAAAAATAACTTTAATAAAATATCTATTCTAAAGTTAAGATACATATTTATACTTTATATATATACATCAAATTAATTATAGTTATTAAATATATTTTGCAAAATGCACACAAAGCTCTTTAGATTTGTTTCTCATACTGGAAGTAAACTTTTGTAATGAGTATCAATCATATATTTCATTAGTAATTCTTCTTTCTCTGGTTCCTGTGATCATCTAAAGTTTTTACTTAATGACTTCTGTTTCTCATTTATAAATTAATTAATCATTAATTACAAAGCTAGAAGTATTTTTTGAAACATTATAAAATTTGCTCATTGTTCTATTAGTTATAGGATAAAGTACAAAAAATATTGCATCAGTTTAAAAAAAGCTCAAAGTGCAGTACTATGTTCTGTACCAAAATATAAAACGCAGCCTAGAGTGTTTATGGAATAATATATGCACAAATAAATTACTAATTATATAATTGACTATAACTATGTATTACTAACTATATTAATTGCTTTAAAAACTATAATTAGAAATAATAATGTGATTTTATGTGACGGCCAATTTTTAAAAAGTTACATTTCAAGAGTTTGTGGAGAATATTAATACTTTCATTAACTAAAACAAACGTCTTGTTAAAAATACAAATACAGCAGAAAACAATAGCTAACAATTTGTCATCTATATGTATGAAAATTTTGAAGAAATTTTAAGTAAAATACCAAAATTATTTGGCAATTAATGGTTACATTACATACTAGCAAATAAAAATGTAAGCGTTAACTAATAGTTTGTCTAATTATATACTGAAACATTTTTCTGATATTTGTATTTATTGTTGTTGTAGTTCAGTTGTAAAAAATCCGAAACATCTGAGCGTGGGTTCAGATACTGTGTTTGTTTATGAATGGATAGACATTTTTAACATTTTATTCATAGGCTTTAATGAAGCATTTTTGAAAAACATTTTATTATTATTTTTTAGTAATAGCTACAAGTAATAACGTTTCAAAATGCAGTTTTACGAGTTTAAAATGTGAACTATTTGAAACACATCATGTATTTTTTCACTTTTAATTCCATTTCTATGAATCTGAAAAATAACTACTAATATCTCTTTGAAAATATTGAGTTAAATTTGCACAATACCGAAATTTTGAATCATAAATTTAAAATTAAGGGAAAAAACAGTTTTTAATATTCCCAAACTCAAAATCATTTTACAAATCAGAAATAAGCAAAACTTGAAGTTAAGGAGTATTAAATGATAAATGGGGCAATACTTAAACACAACATCTATAAGAAGATATATTGTTAGAAGTTTTTTTAAAATTAGTACTCCCACAGTGATGTTATTTGTTACTATTTGAAGCAACAACACTAATATCAATATGCATTTCACTGAATACTACTGACACTAGTTATATATATAAATGACTGTGTAATATTTATCGGGAAAATGGTTAAGGATTTTAATTAATATGAGTTTAAAATTTTCTTTCATAAAGATTGCTACTTATGATTACTATATATTTAACTATAACTTCTATTATATATCTATATATATAAAGGAGAAACGCGACTCACTCACTTATCACGATATGTCATAAACTATTAAACCTGTAGACTTGAAATTTGATAGGTATGTTCCTATCAAGGATTAGAGATCGCCTAAGAACGGAATTTGCAAAAATAGATCCGCATGGGACTTAAGGAGCGTTATACATAATTATTTCAGTTTGCAAACTATTAGATTTAGTACAAACATAAAATTTGGCAGATTCTTTTAATGGAGTAGAGATCTGCTACCACTACATCTGCAACCGCAACTCTCAAGGGTTGTTGCGGGGCTTTAAGGTATCCGACTACCCTAAAATTATAAATTTTGCCAAAAATGGACAATTTTTTTATGATTTTATTTTATATGATATCTTATTAGCTTTATAGACATACCAAATTTATTATTTTCCGTTCTCTAGAACAAAAACTATGCGTGTTTTAGTAAAAGAGATGCCTTTATTTTAAGCAAGATGTCAATATCGCGTTTTACTCGGAATGTGCTTTTTTGAAAATGCTCAAATGGGGACAGCGGTTACTCATAAAAATTTGAAAATAATTAACGGAATTTTTTTTGTATGTTCTGTATAATAGTAGAAGTATTTTAACCTTTAGATTTATTACTCACAGGTTTATTGCAAAATTTACAGCTCCTTATGTGAATAAAATCACTGTTTTTTTTAAGCAATTTCACATAACAACTAAGATTATCTCTTATCTGGAAGGTCACTTCAAAATAGAATAACATAGCAACACATCAGAATTTAACAATTGAAAATTTGTTCATAATTTTTTAGTACAGAATGGACCGCGTTCATGTTATTTTTTTTGTTAATTTTTACCCATTTCTTCCCATTTTATTAATAAAAATTTCTTTTTAAATTCTAAATTTTAGCATATTTTTCATAAAATGTACAAAAAAAGAAATCTCAAAACAACAAAAAAAATCACCACATCTCCATTTTTTTAAAAAAAAAAAATGTTGTTGCAACCAGTCGGATACCTTAAGGAAACTTATAATTGTGAATATTCCCATTTTCGAACTATGAGAAGTAAACATTTAAAAAATAATAAGCACGTTCCCTTTACGGAAATGAGATCCACTATGATTGTGATTTTGTGAAAATCGAAACTTAAGGGGCGTTGTGTGGGGAAAAGAAGTGCTATAGATATTAATTTCTTTTTTTAAACTATCTGATGCACAATCTTGAAATTTGCTACGCTTGTTCCTTTCATCAAGCAAAGAAGCGCTTCAAATTTTATTTGCGAAAATCGATCCCCTAACCTGCAAGTGCCGTTAAAAATAAATATTTCTGTTTTTGAACAATCAGATCTACTGACATCTAATTGTTAGGCATGTTACTCTTATAATGTAGAGTAGTTCTAAGAACGTATTTTGCAAGAATCAACCCCCAAGGGGGTTGCAAGGGTTTGAGAGGAGTAACAGAAATTTGTTTTGAATTGTGTGCTAGACTCACATATTTGAAATTCGTTAAGCATGTTTCTTCTGTGTTGAATAGAGATCCACTAGTAATGGATTCCATGGAAATCGTCTCCTATGCGGGAAGTGGGATGTTACTGGGGTGCATTGATAAAAAAAATTCCGTTTTTGAACTACTAAACCTACAATAATGAAATTTGGTATGCATGTCTCTTTTGTTAAATTGAAATCCAATAAGAATGGTTTTTCACAAATCGACTGTCAGTGGGCTACGGGGTTTATAGATAAAAAATTTTCCGCTTTTGAGCTATCAGATTTAATCTTTAAATTTGGCAATCAGGCTTATTTTGTTCAGTAGAGATCTCCTAAAAATAAGTTATGCTGAAATCCCTTTTGGGGAAAGGAGGTTAAGAGGGCGTAAACGATAAGTCTTCTTGAATTTAAGAAAATATTTTTTAAAAGGTGAAAGTTCTAAGAATGTTTTTTTTAAATATAATATAGCACCTTATGCTAGGACTTAGATATCAATTATTTATATATATATATATATATATATATAAACAATATGTATTCGTAGATCATTATTAAATACCCAGCGAAGCGGGTGGCCACTGTATTGATCTGTATGTAGTATTCTTCTCTAGGTTTTTCATAGTAGAACTACACATTTTCTTTGTAAAATATATCCATAAAAATTAGGATTTCGAATTTTTAATGTAAATGTTATTGTTTCTAACTGTAGCTCTTTTTTAAGAGAAACGTCTAATGTGAAAAATATCTTATAACTAAGAAAAATACATTTTTAAATGCATATTTGTATATGAAAATTATATTTTAAAACAGTTTTTACAGCTTAGAAAAATAAAATACTTTTAAGTATTTCGTAAAATTTGTTTGTATATTTTTATATGAATAAACTCATAATTTTTTTTACCGATATTATTCGAATTCTTCAAATAGCAAATGCAAAATTATTATTTAAAGAAACGAATTCTATAATATAGTTTACATCCATTGATATTTGTTAATTGATTTTAAAAATTAATTCATTTGAAATGCATTTCGACGAATGTCATCAACAACAACAAAATTTTCTCGCATCTATAACAGACAGAAAGTATTAATGATAATAAAAAAAAAATCGAAGTTCTAAACTGGACCACCTCAACTTCTTGCGAAAAACACAGAAAACAGATGTCCTCTCCTGGCATGTCGTCGTTAATTTAACAGCCGGATGAATTCCGGAACGACGACGAAATCCATTTCAGGTCCGGCTTTAGGTCCTGCTGGATTCGGCAGGAGTCCATCTATCACCGATTCGAGAACCTAGAAAACTGGTAACGACATCTTGCCCAAGATTCCGTTTTATTGCTCGACTTTTTGACCTTGTGATACCCTATACGCATTAGTACCGTCATTTCTCAATTAAATGAATATTTACCACATCAAAATGAGTACGAGTTTCCATTTTGTTTTATTAATATACAAAAATGTAAGTTTAATAACCAGACTAGGTATTTACTGCTTCTATCAATAATGCGTTGTATGTATTTGAATGTTTTTTTATTTTTTATTTTGATAATGTTGGTACTTAAAACGTGTGTTTAAGAAAGTGAATAAAAAAAATGGATATTGGTAGATAATCTAATAAAAAAAATTTCAATACATTTTATAATTATGTATTGCTGGGATATCATCATATTAATGATATCTTAGGTATTACGACAATGCAAGAAATGCATTTATTACACTATACCTAAGTTAGTAATGATAATAATAATTGTAACAATGATGCATTAAATACTTTAACTAATACCAATTTTAAAGCATTTTATTAGGGCGAAATATAATTCTATGAAATTTTAAAACATAATTTAGTTCAGTCGTAAAAGCAAGTATCATTTGATTTAGACATCACATTTAAGGATAAAAATAATTTTATTCTAATGTTCATAGTAAGGGAAATGTGCTTCAGTTATCTTCTTCTAAAATGAAAACAATTCAAAGATTTTATTATGAAATGATAATTTCGTTCTATTCAAATTATATGATAAATTATTTTTAGCTAAATTATTTTTATTTGTAGAATTTGATACACAAGTTTTAATAACATATATTTCTCTCTCCCAAATGTAGTTTTTCCTTATTTGGAAACGAAAAAAAATTATTATACAAGTATTAGGATAAAAGAAACACTTCTTTCCAAATAAAAATGTCTTAAAAATCCAAGAGGCACCTTGATAAAGTTTAGCTACTTGTTAGTACATTGGCTAGACATGGGTATCATATTTATAGAGTTGGAAGATATTAATACAAAGTTTTATGTGTGAAACGGAATATATTTAATCATATTTTTCAAATATATGGTATGTTAATATACAATTGGTGATAGTGTAACTGGTGAAAAATTTACATATGCAATATTTAAATAATCATTCGTTTGAAAATATCCAAATGTTTCTCCAAAATTGTTGATTTATTACATAGTTGAAAGTTTTAGCATAAGAACATTTTATGATCTCTCTTAAACATTAAATCATTACTTGAAGACAGCCTAATTGCATAGTAATGTTTTTTTTTTGAATATGCAAAAATAAATTGGGGTAATATATATGCTAAATATATGCTATTTTCAAAATATATAATCCTAAAATCTTTTCTTGAAATAGATTCATATAAGTTTGAAACAGTTAAAAGTTTTAACTACTTGGGATCAATTATTACCTTTGATTACAGAATATCTTATAAAATCCAGAATCGAATATACCTGGCAAATAAGGCTTTTTTTGGACTAAGGAGGTTTTTAAAGTCTAAATTTGTTTCAAGAAACAAAAATTTTTTAATTTACAAAACTCTTATTATACCAATTCTGACATATGCATCCGAGACTTGGGCAATAACAAAAATAGAAGAAAATCAAATATCATTCTTTGAAAGAAAAATACTTCGAAGTATACTTTGTGGTGTAAATGAACACATTAGCCGGAGAAGAAGATGCAATTTTGAATTATATAGATTTCATAAACAACCTGAGATGATTAAACACATAAAAATAAATAGAATGAATACGATATTCCAAATAATTTGAATGCCAGAAGATAATGTTGTCAAAAAGATACTACAGTTCAAAGTCACTTTGGGTTCGGAAAAGTGGAAGACCAAGGCTGAGATGGACAGATTCAGTGAAATAGGACTTTAAGACTAAAAATGTGAAAATCTGGAGAACGAAGGTGAATTGGAGGTCACTGTGGAGGAAACTTCAAAGTAAGTCACTAACCCATTAGGGTAGGAACTATGAATGATGAATAAATTGGGCATGCGCAAAAGCAAAACGCTAGCTTCTGATATTTATTTTTATTAAATTACGATGTTAAAATGTAACATTTAATTAGCTATCGCCAAGAGAATGAAAAATATGTGTTGCATATTTCTTATCTAAGTTCAAGAATTCTTTTGATGTATTTTTCTATGGGTGCTGTTTAAGAAAGCGGCATTAGATTCTCATTAGACGTTTGAAACTAGGCGCACAATGTTGGTCAAGAGCTGCATTTTTAACATTCCTTTCAACCTCTATAATCATAATCAAGATTAATAAAAAAGGAATTTAAAAATGCATCTATTCATAAGACCCAGAAAAAGGAATTTAATACTCAAAAAATTGGATCTCACGGCGACGTGACTTATTTATGAGATATTAAAATGATGTCATCGCGATTTCTTCTTATTCATTTTTTCTGAAGTTTCAATCTCAACAACGTGATCAGCATCTTTTTTTTAAAGCGAAGACTTTAATTAATTTTCGGAGATAGTGAGATTTAAAAAAAAAGCTTTGAGAAAATTCTGAAACATCGTGTTGCATACAGAGGAAAACTAATTTTAAAAATATGCTATTTCGTTAAATCAAAGTGCGTTGTTGAAGTTTCGACATTATTCTTGTAGAACATTTTTATTTCATTCTCTCATCTGTAATCACAAATATGAAAGATTATGTTTCGGAAATAATTCACTTGTGGGGGTGTATCTAGATTTAATTTAGGTTCAAAGGCTGGTTCTTTGATCCACAAATCTCTGTTTCCTTTCGATATTGTTTTTGTATCTCGGATTCGTAATTTTCTTTTTTGAAAAATTCGTAGATGCACCTTTACGGAATGTTACTTCCGTGATTAATGAACAAGCAACCTATCTCAAGTAGCCGATAAATTTCATTAAGACTGCACAATACGATTAGGAAGTGAGAAGAAAGTTTTTCCTTCAAAAAAGAAACAATTTCTTTTTTTTTTTCTTTTTCTTCTTAGCATTGATTATTTTCAAGATACTTGTTAAAGTTACCAAATATTTTCCTCGTAAAGAATAAATTAATCTACTAAGAAGAGTTTCTAATAAAATATCAAATTCATATGGATCATCTTGAGCAAATATTTCTGATTATTTCTTATGTGTCTTTATACTTTTCTGCTAAGTAGATTGAAATATAAATTGAAATAAATAAAAAGGCAAAATATTAAAATAACTTTATTCTTCGGTTACACATCAAGGATTATTTATTTAAATTATGAAGTTAGATTGAACTTGGTACGCCATAAAAAAAGGCAAAAGCTTAGCAAAGCTTTTCGATAGTTTTAATACATTTCCCAACAGATAGAAGTTATTGTATCACTATTTGTTTTACTTTATGTTGTTACGGCAATATAAATTTGAGATATCAGAAATAAAAACAAAGAAGTATAAAATCTTTGTGATATGTGGGAATTTATTTTTCTTCTGAAAATTCCGAGTAGATTTATCTACTCTCAAAAGTGAATATGACAAACACAGAATAATAATATTGCCATTTCATTTCTTGTTAATTTTTTCATTGAATAAAAGTAAAAATTACCTAATTTTAATGGATACTTTGAATTCACTCGGTATAATTCCCCTACAGGCTTTATTTTCTTAGAATTATGTTTTGTGTTTAAATCTCTTTATAGTACTTAAGATTGTATTTTCTTTCAAGTATTATTAAGTAACAAAACAGGATTAAATTCTAGTTTCTATTTTAAATTTATTTTGTTTTTCATTCTAATTCTATAGTTAACATTTATAAATTTCTTCTCTTTGTCGGAAAAGGAGTTACTTTCCATTTAAAATGACAAATGTAATTTTTTGTAACGTTAATGTAGCCCTATGTTTAGTGTGCTGTAGTGATTTTATTAGAAAATAGACTTTGTATTTCGCTGAACATTAAGTTTGATTGCAGTTATATGTATAATAATGCCAATCAGAGAGGAAATAGTATTATTAATCCAAACCTACATATGCGGGAAAGATGCTCTACGGTAAGGAGATCAAAGGAAAATAATTAAAAAATTAATTTCTCAAAATTTAGTATTGCCACTAAGGGGTTAATTTTCGAAAGAAACTGGAAAATTTTGTTTAAATGAGACTTTAGATTCAAAATAATTTTTTTTCTACAATATAAGTAATGCAAAGGAATGATTACTTATTGGTAAGCACTGAGTAGTGAATACTTCAGTGTACGGATGAATAATTCATATCCTGGATCTGTTCTTGGGAATGCCCTGGTAGCCTAGTGGTCTAAGTAGCGGACGCGTGGCTGGCGTGTCATGAGTTCAAGCCTAGAATACCGCTGAAGGGGGAAAGTACGTTAATTATGTTGCTTCTCTCTAATATCCTACCATTGAGATGGTGTGTAGACGCTAGGAGAGGTACATGGTAGTTCAGGGGTTTGCCGTCATCAGTTGACCTTGGTTAAAAATTACGATGTCCGTCGCCAATAACTCTTGTGCAGCTTTAAGTTGCGACGTAAAAAACTTGCATTTTCACCCAGCACAATCGAATCGGTGCCACCTGTAAGCTTTTCTGTTTTCCACTATATCATGCCCTGTAAATTTGACAACAGGAATTTTAAAATTTATTACTAAACAAGCTGTTAAATGTACCGTATGTTTTTTTTTCTTGTGACTATTTTATATGTGTACTTTGAATAAATGATGAAAATTACTAAATGACTGTTTAATTTTTATTAGAATCTCTCTTATTATTATATAAAAGCTGAAATCTCCTAGTGACAGTGTTTAACATAATTTCCACATAGGTAGTTTTAGTAATCCTGAAAAGAAATCCAATCCACATTTTATAAGACATATATGATTAGTGAAAAAATATAATGATGTTTTACTTTTTTTAAAATTTTTTTGCTGTGTGCTTATCTAAAAAAAGTTATCTAACATATTTTGTAGATAATCGTATAATATTTAAAGTAATTTAAATGTAAGTACAAAACTGACATTTTCACAAAAAAATATCATTTGTTTTTGTTTATAACGATTTTATAAATAAAAGTACTTTATCTCAAAAGTTTTGGCAAATATTCAAGTTTTCCTGTGTATTGAATTATTTAAAATGCTTACATGACTTAATTTGGGTTTTATAAACCAGAACGCATTTAAATTAAGTCTTTTTTGTGATTCGTATGAGCCCATAAAGGTTTTCTATTCTTAATTCGCTTTTTAGCAAACTTCTTGTATTTTGTTCTTATTCCTAAATGTTTCAGAAATTTTATTAAAGAAATAAAATTTTCAATAACTAATTTGTACTTAGGTAGTGAAATTGAAGTTTGTTTTTGTCAGGATATCATGTAAGGTTTTTTATAAAGTCATGATATCGTGTTACTTTTAACATAACACAATTAAAGAGAAATAAAATATTTTCAGCAAGTTATTCTTGAAAAAGCAAAGCATATTTTAATGCTTACGTTGAAAAAATAAATTTGAAGTTATTTAGTTTTAATTAGAGGAATAAGTATTCATCAAGTAGAAAAAATTATGTATTCGAAAGCGTAATTTTCATAACATAAGGAGGTGTGTGTTTAAATACATTCTCTTTCAAAAGCGCATTCAAAAATATTCTTTAAAGTATGCAGTAAAGGTTTAATACTTATTTACAGTAACATAATAATGCTTTTCTCTCTACTCCTCTTTATATATATATATATATATATATATATATATATATATATATATATATATATATATATATATATATATTAAAAATTACAGGCTGGATTTAACACATGTTGCATTAAGGTGATCTTTTTTTAGTGACGGTAGCAGTCGTTATGGGATGAGGAATTTGAGTACTTTTTAATCTACTTGTCATTTTACACAAACAAAAAACAAGTAGCAAGACATTAACACTCACTTTTACATGACATTCACAAAAAGCAGCCTTTAATTTTTTTCGTCAACTGTGAGTTGTTAGAATCACACGATTTCCGATAAAGGCTGTTATGAATGGTTCGATTACTTGGGTTTTCAGCAAAACTGTATCATCTTGATTTAACCCGGCATCACTCGCATGAAAAAACGACTGAAAATTCTCGCTCAGGGTGTGTCATACCCAAGGGTGTTTACATAGTGTTTTTACCGTAAAATTTGTATACAGAGGTCAAAAAGGAAGAAAACCAGGAAATACAACATGTTTATTACATTTTTCACACGTAAATTTAGTTTTTCTTCTCTTTTTATAAGGGCATTCAGTGAATTGTTTATAAACTCCTTTAATCGCGTCATGAGTGAGTGCGATTTTTTCACTGGATTATTTTTTTTAAAATCTGCATCTATTTTAAACTAAACATGTAGGAGTAAACTTCTTTATTCCTTAAATTAAAAAAAAATTTGGAATTTCTTTTTTATTTTCTCTTATTTTGTTACTGCAATAGTTTTTTTTTCAAAAGTTCATCTGAAAGTGGATAAGATGTGTACCAGTTATCTCCTTTAAAATTATGTTCTTATAAAATGCTTTAGTGTCTCTACATATAAAAGATTTATTTTCAACAGTGTCTCCCTCTTTTAAATCCGAATCGATATCAGTGGAGGAATCATACTTGATGTTATACTCTTCATTTGATTTTTCCTCATCATAACCGCGAAGAGAATTTCTTCATCCGAAAATACTGTTGTACTATATTTATTAAATACTTCATTTATTAAATAACTTAAATATCACATTTCTTCATCATAACTACAATAATACGCCATAGCATAAGGAAGATTTAAAACGTTTTCATGCATTCAGAACTGTAACGGTGATTCAAGTGCAGTGTATGACATACCCGAAGAGGTTATATTCAAAAATATATATTTAGAATTCGCCTACAAGCTAAAGTCCCTCAATATATATATATGTCATTAAAAGCAGGGAAACTATCCATTTTCCAAGAAATGTTTAGAAGGAGCGTTGAAAAAAGTCAGACGGTGGGTATGTTACACCCTGCACGAGTAGTGCCGGGTTAAAAGCACAAACACGCTCCAGTTTTTTTAGAAATAAAGTGGTTGTATTTTCCCATTTGGTGGATATAATAAAAAATGCATCACAAAGGTATTTGATGTTTCAAGAACATTTTGAAATTTAAGCCGCCATTAGACGAGCGAATCTCTCAGATGCATAATTAAAATTGTTTCGGGGCTGCATTCACACGGTGGGTTGGGATACGAACCTCTTTCTTCTATTTGCCTTTCGTCACTCACCCTAGAATTCAGCGTCAAGGATGATAATGATTTATTTATATTTCAGGTAGAAGGGGCCATTGAATCTGACAGATGCAGCTCGCCCAACAACGTCAATTTTTATGACTTAGCACTATTTCTCATTAATTTTGAGTTTTCTTTCTTGTAAAACAGTGTAGTTTTCAGTTTCATATGAAAATAATTTGAAACAATATTTTTGTAACTTCTATATTTGATAGTTTTCATTTTTTTTGTTGTTGTTGGGAGTTGAGATACTTTTGAGGTATGCCTCGCGCTTAGCCAGTGACTGAATTTCATTCAATCCTCACCGTAGCTAAATAAACTCCTAAAATATAAAAATGGGAATCAAAATTTCTCAGACTCTCGCGTATATATCAATAAAAACTAGGTCACGAACTTTTGAATGAGCCCACGCAAAAATGATCTGAGCGTAAAATTCTCATGCCTCGTTCATTTTGACTCAGGATTGAAGAAATATCTGATATGCAATGCCTTATTCAAGGACAAAAACCAAGAAAAGCATCACCAAAAACTTGAATAAGAAGGTACTATTCCCTTTTGTTAGGCCCTTGAACATTGTAAGGTGATTTGTGAAGACTGCAACAGGGCATCTTATTATGTAAATAGTGATGACGTGAGGACTAACCCTTTTTTTTTACATTTTTTCGTAAAAATGTATCCATTTTATGATTCTGCTTAAAAAATTATTTTATATCAAATATATTTTAATGCCAAATCTCATCAATAAAACAACTAAATCATCTTCAAACAAAAGTATGAGGTGATGTATCTGAGAGAGGCCACGCGCCTATGGATGGGATTTTTTGAAGCACGCCTAGCGGAGGGTTAATGCTTTTTCGAAAGTTACATAAATTAAAATTTTTAATTATTATTGCAAAACACAGTGCTACTAAAACTTTCAATATTTGTGACCCAATTTTCTGTCATACTATTCATCGTCTCGCCACTCTCCCTATTCAATAGCAATGCATTGAATGCAATAGTAATGTACTTAGACGCTAAATCTACAATACGACCTCAATTATAACCCGTGCAAATTATCATGATAAGTATAAGGTTTTGTTTTGTTACTTTTAAGTAGTGCATATTTTAAGTAGCTTTTAAGTAATAGGATAAGTAGCGCAAAGTTTTCAAGGGGGGGGGGAGGTTTAATATTAAAAATTGACTCTTTTTCTGTATTTATACTTTATATGCTTCTAATTTCTGACTTACAACAAATAAAGTATAAATATAGAAAATATGTAAATTTCTGATATTAAACCTTCCTTTCTTCTACAAGAGAAGGTCATGTGAGTCACCTTTAATTACTAAATTGTTCTTAATTATTGTTAAACTATCCCAATTAATGCAAATGCATTATCACAAATACTGATAAATATATTTGTATTTTATAAATGTAAATGTGCATTTTTAATGGTATGAGAATGTATATTTTGCTACCTTTAAGTAAATTATTACTTTTTATTAAGGTATCCGACTACCCTAAAATTGTGAATTTGGCCAAAAATTGACACAATTTTTTTAATAATTTTATTTTACAGGCTATCTTATTAGCTTTATAAAAATACCAAGTTTATCATTTTCCGTTCTCTGGAACAAAAACTACCAGTGATTATTAAAAGCAGAAGCCCTTACTTTAAGCAAGATGTCATACTTTAAAACGCGTTTTACTCGAAAAGTTATTTTTTGAAAATAATCAAACGGGGGTCAGCGATTGCTAAAAAAGTTTTGAAAATAATTTACTGAATTTTTTTCTGTAAGTTCTGTATAATAGTAGAAGTGTTTTAACCTTCAGAAATATTAATCTCTGTTTTATTACAAAATGTACAGTCTCTTATGTTAATATAACCACTGTTATTTTAAGCAACTTGTGGTGGCTGGGTCCTCTCTCGGACCCCGCTCACTCTGCCCGGCGTGTCTCTAAGTGTGGAAGGAAACATATCATCACCAACAAATGCCATTACAACAAATATATTTATTCAGGACTGGCAAACACTTAAGCAAACACAAGTTTAATTATAAGTAGAAACCCTAGGAGTGATTCCCTAATACGTCGATTAATCCTAACACTCAATTCTAAGTAATCTCGGCTATAAGAAATAGACAAGGAGACGATCACTTGCTAACATCAGGTCGGTACTGAATATATTATCTTCGGTTGTGTCAATCTAACCATTTACTCTTATAATTTATATCTATCAAACGCGCGCTAAATTCGTGAAGTAATTCTCCGGCGTACTTACGTGACAGCTTGGCAACTCCTTCTCTTGTACATTTTTACTTTATATAGTCGAACTAATTAACATATAACTATCTCGTTTTTTTCCTGAAAAGGCTGTGAAATAGTAAAAATGCTAGCCCCAAAGTTTCCCAAGAGGATTAGTACTGAAATCTCGCGAATAGCCCCCTCACAAACTTCATACATTAACTAAGATAAAGTGCTCTAGTTTTTGTAAAAATTAAAATATATCTTATCTTGAACGGCATTTCAGAATTGAATAACATAGAAACACATTGGAATGAAAAAATTGAAAATCTGTTTATAAGCCTTTGGTACAGAGTGGGTCGCGCTTAGGCTACTTTTTGTCAATTTTTACCAATTTTTCCCCATTTTAGTGATAATAATTTCTTTTTCTTTTCTTAATTTTAGCACATTTTTTCTAAAATGTACTAAGCAAATCTAAAAATAACAAAAAAATCTCCAAATCTCCATTTTTTTTAAAAAAAAGTTGTCGCAACCAGTTGGATTCCTTAAATATATTTTTATCTTTGAATTTTCGATATGCTCAAGGCCACCACATAGGGTAATTACGCCCCTCCTAGGGAGGGTGCACACCACAGTTTGAGAACCACTGTTGTAAAGCTACTATTATTAAAAGTTTTATTTAACTTACAATGTATGTATGTATGTATGTGTGTAATTTGTTCGGGTGGAATCTTGCAACTCAATTTTGAAGCTGATATCTTCCTCCCATTGAGCTGAAATTTTGTATACACTTTTAGTTTGGATGACAATGCATGTTTTGACCATTTATATTCCGATATTACAATTAATTAAAAAGATATTAATTAAAAACTTTAAACTAGTTTTGGGCGCCAACTTGGATATATCTGCATTGTTGTAATAATTTTATTGTTACAACGATGACAAAAGTTGGCGTCGAAAATCGGTTTTCAGCCAAACTGGAATTTCATAACGTTGCGCTATTGACTGCATTAATTAACTTTGTCTAAAAAATAATTACATTTCTACAACGTAAAAAATAATCTAATTTCTACAACATATGCAATTTTTTTTACAAATTTATATCTATTGTCTTGGATTTAAATTCAAAACAAAAAAAAGTAGAGCTATTTTTCAAGTAGATTGGTACATTGTATACCTTTCTCAACGCTGCCAAGTTAAACTGAGATGGAGTATTATAGAAATTCTAACTTTAATCCATGAAGCTCAGACAAAAAATAATTATAGAATCGGAAAGATCATTTATTTCGTCCCGACACGGTATAATGTTTTTTACAAAATAATAATATTTGTATTTCTTACGATTTTTTTTTAAAAAGTCAAAATCGATGCGTTTTTATGAAAATAATGTCTAAATCGACGCGCATGATTTTTTTTTGTTTAAATGAATCGACATTCCGTACTAAAACAGCTCATGATTTGCTCTTTTAGAATCAGTCATTTAAAAAACAAATGACAACATTTTTTTTTGTACGATTTTTCAAAAAATACTCAATATTTTAATATTTAATAACTTCGTCATTTATGAAGAAAATCTCATAAAAGTTTTTTTCGTGTGTAGGATAATATTACCCAAGATATGTACGAAGATTGAAAGAATTGCTTAAAATTTACGGATTTAAGAAAAAATTGTGTTTTTCGTCTAGTACTCTTTTTGCGAGAATTTATTTAGCTCGACTGTTCGAAAATAACCGGCTAACACCTAGGAACAATGATGCGTTGAATGAGATGAACAGACTAAGAAACCTGTCCAGTGATAACTAAAAAGTAAAAAATAAATTAAAAGTAAAAAAACTTTTTTAAAAACAAGCTTTTATTTAAAAGCGCTAAAAAGAATAAAATAAATTTTTCTTTAAATTTTTTTTTACTATCAACTTATAACGTCATTACACAATTTATATGATATAAAAGCTTGTGGCGAGATTTACCTCTGCAGATAAACAAGTAAATTAAATAACTTGATCTGATTGATTTCAATTTCTTAAAATTTTCAAACTAAGTAAATAAGAGTGCTTTAATCTTGCGACAAGCTTTTATATCATATAAATTGTGTAATGACGTTATAAGTTGGTAGTAAAAGAATTTTAAAGAAAAATTTATTTTATTCTTTTGAGCGCGTTTAAATAAAAGCTTGTTTTTAAAAAAGTTTTTTTACTTTTAATTTATAAATAATCTGTTTGAATTTCTGTAGTAGCTAGTCCCTTACTTATACCAATTGTTGATTCATATGTTTGTATTATTTGCACAAGTTCTATTCAGACAAATCCCTAATTTTACCTTTGATAAACATGGCAAATATTCCAATGGAAAAATTATCCGGCTTTGAAGTACAGAAATAAATTTTGATGAGGCCACTAGTTGAAAATACCTCATTTATTGAAGTAAAATTCCAGGCGCAAGGCCAACATCACTTGCTTTTAACGTAAACCGCAAATACCTCAAGTTATAAGGCTTCAAAATATTCTTAAGAAGTTACCACGCATTTTGCACCTTTCAAACCCTTTTGGATGTAAATATCATAAGCTTGATTGAGCTCCTTTTAAAACTGGGGTAGAGTTTATTGGAAACATAACAAAACTCAAACAGTTTCGAACCTTTGGATTAAGTCTTTGATGTTAGGGTATGCAATTATGTAAAGAAATATTTATGTTTCGAGATTCAATACAAAATATACTGTACGCTCTCAATGTATATGCAAATATGTAATTGAAATATTGCAAAAAGGCGATACCGAGTAAATTATGAAATGTAAATTAGTGAAAAATAAAATAAGAAGAATAAAGTTTCTTCATAATTTTTAGACGAAAGATAGCGTTGATTTTTTTGTCTTTGAAAATAGTATGACATAGTATTCAGAAAAATCAAACATATTTATACATATATTTTAAATCGATCATTAGCATAAGTGTTGAGTCTAAAAATTAAATGTCACAAAAATATGATAAAAAAATGCACATAATACAGTTTCAAATACATTTTCTTATGCCCGCTTGGATTCGTGCATGGTGTTTTTCGGCAATATGAAAAATTATTGAAAATGGTATGATTTAATTCTTTATACATTTATTATTATTTTTTTTAATAATCAATTTCACAAAATTTTGAATTAAAAATCGTCTAAAAATTGATTTTACAACAAAAAAAGCGCTAGATTAATAATTTGGACTTTTCAACTTTTTTTGAAAACTGATCTTGGCTGAATATGAAAGTAGGATTTCAGAAACAAGTTTGACTATGAAAATGAGAGCTTCGTTTGAAATTTCTAATAATTATATCTGGTTCTTGTCAACCTTCATATTGAATGGGATGTTGTTTGATTAAGTACTTGCTATCATGGGGGGAATATGTGTGGAATTAGAAAGTTTCCATATAGTTTCCTTTTGCATTCGCTTAGTATAATCCAAAAAAATTAATCACATTTATACATTAAATGCCCTTAGAGTTTTCAAATTTTCCCCGTAGGTTGAATAATTTTCAAAAATTTAATTTTAATTTTAAATTCGATTTGTATTTTTATGAAGGAATTGGATTTGGTTTAAGAAAAAGGTCTGTGGAATTGTAATTACTATTGTAGACCTAGTTCATTGTCAGAGAGTTGGTATCACATTTAGTGTTCTACCATGTAGGGTAGATACCAATAGCTACAATGCAATGTTCATCGTCCGTTTCCTTCCCAGAAGTAAGTACCTGAACTCTGATAATATTTAATCGAACTAGGAATTTAATTTTGCCGAGAGCACCTAAGCCAAACCTGCACTCTAGGGATCTTTAATAAGCTACATAATTATACGACATGGACAATGTCTATTTTTTATAGCATGGAAATCCATCGACTTTACCGGGATCGAATCCGCAAGTTTGGAAATACCCATCCATCCAGCTTTTATTACAATGTTAACATAAAAAAATAATTTATCATAACGAATGTGTATTCAATTCTAATATTCTCTAATATTTTTTAAATCATACGTATGATATATATATATATAATTTTAAATATACTTTACTAAACAAAATATATCTAAAGGATAATGTATCTTGTTTCTTTAAGAAATCCACTGTCATACTGGTTAAAATTTTTTCCCTTACTTTGAGATCTCAATATTAACAAAAGATTCACAAGGTATCTGCTTCATTTCTCCATAAAAATAATATGAGAATTCAGTGAATGCCTTAAATGTTTTGAAGTATGAAATGTTTCTTCTGTATGCTTAAAACACTTCACATGTAGCTTGAAAAACATTAACTGATTGGATTTCCTTTCTAGAGCAGAATTTTATAAGTGACTTCAGCCTTTATATGTGAATCATTTTCGAAATATGTTATGTCTTCCCTCTTAGTTGTCAATTACCTGATAAAGTGCCATACTTTACTTTTTTTAAAAGTTTTTTGCAAAAATGTTCAAGAAAGATATGTGTTATTTTATACATTTGACTCATGATAATATTTTTGTTTTCAAGGCAAAGATTTGTTTGAATCAGTTACTACCAAAAAAGACAATTAATTTTAATATCTGTGTAGTGAGTTTTGTAATGAACTTTTCTTACATATTAACAAGGAGCTATTTTTTATGAATTAGATTGTGTCTTCTCTTTTAATCAAAGGGGTAGATAGCTGCTAAAATAATATTGTTAAAAGGAGTAAACTGTTTTATGTATCATTCCACAAAAACTAAAGTTTAATACTCACAACTCCTTATGAGTATTTTATACACATTTTAAACAAGATGAATTTTTAAAATTATTGAAGCAATTTTTTAAAAATTCATTAACAAAATACATAAAACTAAATTCTACAATATAAGACTTTCGAATTCATATATTAAGTCTTGATTTTTTTTTTCAAACTGTAGAATACCAAATGTCTTCATTAAAGTGTGTATTTGTAAACACAAAAACATTTAACACGAAACTCAGGGGACTGAAATATTTTTTCCCGTTAAAGGGTATAGCAAAAGAAAAAAATGCACATTAACAAAATTAAGTTTATTAGGGTACATTTCATCTATATAGATATGTATACATGCATTTATTAAATAAAAATCAATAAAACAAACACATTCACAAGAATTTTTAGAAATTTTATGCAAAATTTAGTAATACCAAAATTTTTACAGATTTCCATTTTCGTCTTCAGTTTTTGTTCAACAGCCTTAAGTAGCTCCATCTTCATTTTAAGCAAAATAGCAGCTTTCTTCCTTTTTGAGTTTCTTTTTGTCATTGTGGTGGTAAAAAAATAATTCTAAAATTGAAAATGAAAATTCTAATCAAACTCACTGATTTTTATTCAAACTGTGATGTACTCGTCGTCGAATTCCAAAGTCAACTGATGAGAGATTAGATGTTCTGTGTGGTGTTTGTTGGAGTGGAGGCTGAAAGTAGTTCAGCTTCCCAAAATTTAGTCGCTGCACAGGCTGTTCCGAGGTTATTTTAAAGCCAAGTTAACCTCCTGTCTGCGGAACACGTGAAACCATCACTCTTTCATTTTCCACCCGCCTGCATGATTAGTGTTTTTGGTATTTTGCTCATTTCCATAAACGTAATCTTTTCGTGTTAAACGATTTTTGTTTCGTGTTAAGAGAAAGTAATGCAACTAGCAACACGTTAAAACGTCATCTGAATAAAGAAACTTTTTGTGTGTTTTCGTGAGCAAAAAAAGTTATCAAAGCAATGTTATAATTAATTCGATGATTATTTTAATCACGAATGTTCAAATTCATATTATAATTAATCAACGGAATTAAGTTTTTATAATATGGTATATATTTTTTGTTGTGAAGAAAGTGAATATTGCATTGTCATTAAATTTTAGAATGGAGAAATGGGATTTTTTTGTTGTTTTTAGATTTGTTTAGTATATTTTTAATAAAAACGCTAAAATTAAGAATAGAAAAAGTAATCATTATTACTAAAATGTTAAAAAAATGGGTAAAAATTGACAAAAAAATAACATAACCCATTCTGTACCAAATGTTTCTAAACAGATTTTCAATTTTTCAAATCTGATGTGTTGTTATGTTATTCATTTTTTAAATAACCTTCAGGATAAGAATTTTTTTTTTATTTTTACAAAAACTAGAGCACTTTATCTTTAATATTATATGAAATTGCTTTTAAAAAAGCAGTGATTTTATTCACATAAGGAAAGTAAATTTTGTAATAAACAGTAATTGATAAATATGAAGGTTAAATCCATTCTACTATTATACACAAAAATTTCAGTTAATTATTATCAGAACTTTTTTAACAATTTCTGGACCTTGAGAATTTAAAAAAAAAACATATTTCGAGTACAACGCATTTTAAACTATGACATCCTGCTTAAGGTAATGACATCTGCTTTTGCTAAAATACTTGTAGTTTTTATTCTATTGAACGGAAAATAATTAATGAGATATTTTTGTAAAGCTAATAAGATGTCTTATAAAATAGAATCATAAAAAATTCACAATTTTTAGGGTAGTCGGATACCTTAAAAATAGATTATTTACTAAGATCTTATCAAGGGCTTGAGTATTAAGCAAATTATCAGGAATGAACTCATTTCTTTATATTTGTTACAGTTGAGAACATCAGGTAGAAAAAACAAATATTTAACAAATAAAATACAAGTAATAATGAAAAAAATAATATTATATTCAGAATTTTCTTGCACCATAATTTAATAAATTTAATTAAAGAAAATTTAAATTTTTAAGGCAGATATAATATTTACGATAATATCCTTAGAAATTTAGGCCTACTGTATCAAAATGCTTGTGAAAGCATAGAAAGAACTTTTCAAAGTCTGGCGAATATCAATAGAAGAAAAAAATGAAATACATAATAAAAGAGACCGAAATGGAGGGGATAGCCACAGCGAAATAAAATAGGCATGGACATATCCGGTGGAGACGCATTAAAGTCCGGTAACACCATTCGCTTAGAAAACCGGATATTCAGAGGGTCCCGGGAAGAATATCGGATGTCCTTCTGCATCTGGCTGTCAGCGGATAACAGTTCGACAAGCACATGATATTCGAGAACGGCTTCGGTTTTATTTTCACATACATTTTCGTTATTCCCTGCGCCACTTCGTGCAGTAAATTTAGCATCCGTCAAAAAAATTCGCATGTTAGAAAAAGTGGCACTAAAAATGTTTCAAATAATTTGATCTTGATCGAATAACGTGTTTTATCGAGTTATTACATGACATAAAACTTTTTTTGGTCTAATATTATGAAATATTCTCGAGTCTTTTTGTGTTATTTGTATATAATGCATTATACTTTAACTTATATATATATATATATATATATATATATATATATATATATATATGAAAGAATTCATTCAATGCAATTGAAGTAGAAAATAAAAAAAAGTAAACAATAAACTAACATATTGAAATTAAATTGTATAGTTTGTTAAAACTTTTTATCTACATATCAAGTACATTACTTACAGGAGGTAACCAAACACACTTTAAAATAAATTTCGAAAACAAAATACAATAATTTATTGGATGCAGATATTTTGGTTTGACAAAACATATTTTGTTTCACTTCCACATTACTTAGAGGCCAGTTTGCAATAAATTTTATAAAATTAGAAAGGAAAAAAAACTGAAGCAAAAATTTAATCTACCAGAGAGTGGGCATTTAAATTATTCAAAATTTATCTTGCCGAGTCTGATAACATAAAATATAGTAAATGTATTTCTATGAAAATGTTTGGGCCAAATATTTATGTTATTTGAAGGTTAATGTTCTATATTAATTCTTAACGTATTAAAAAATTTTTGAGTTATGATCTGTTATTTCAACAATAGCCTTCTATATATTTCTTTTTTATGGATTTGATCAACTTTAAAATTTTATACTTCAATAAAAGACTAAAACGTTAGTAAATTTTCTATATAAATGTATATGTTTATTTTTGTAATACTTTCGTTGATAAATAAGTTGAGTAATTATTCCTCTATAATTATTCTCAAGTTTTGTAGGGAAACAAATTGCAAAAATCCTTTAAATAAATGGGATTTTTTTTAAAACTTAAATATATTTTTTTAGTATTATTGATTAATAATAAAATTTTCAAATTTAATTTTCCAAATTGATTTGTTCTACAATTTTTCCTGCAGAATTATTCAGAAACTTTCTATTGAAGGGGAAGATTGTGATCCTATAGAAGGCCATCTTAACTTTACTTCACCACCCTAAGTCGG
This sequence comes from Trichonephila clavata, assembly GCA_019973975.1. Classification (NCBI taxonomy): domain Eukaryota; kingdom Metazoa; phylum Arthropoda; class Arachnida; order Araneae; family Nephilidae; genus Trichonephila; species Trichonephila clavata. Next base: position 32,347 of record BMAO01021255.1, read on the forward strand.
AGACAGCCCTAGAAAACAAAACAGTTTTCCATTTTGGTCTATTGACTTTTTATATATTTACTAAAATTTTGGCTTGTTGTTCCTGGTTAACAAATCCATTATTTATCCATTCTGTACTTTGTAGGATATTCATACAATCTATATATATATATATATATAGTATAATAAAATGAAATAAAATAACCAGAACAATTATACAACCAACAAAGCTAAAAGATAGAAACCGGGTAATAAGGAATATAACTATAAAATTAATGGTGGAAATGAATATTGTACTAGATTTGAATAAACGTATGTATAAAAGGAAACAGAGTTAGAGATCTTTAAAATGGAAGAAACCAAAAGAGTATATGGACTAAAATGGAGACCTATTATGTGTTCTAAAGCTGTTGCTGAATTAGGACCAGCAAAGTTAGGCTTAAGTATAATTTACGGATCCAACTTCCCCGTACAGCAGAAATTTTTGACATAATAGAAAAAACAGAGCGATGTTGAAAAGTTAGGCCTGCAAACTAACCCACGTGTATTTTTCACCAGAGAATAGTAAAATAAAATTAAAGTATTTAAAGAAAGATTTCTTATAAAGAGATGAATGTAAAAAATAATTTTGTCAAGAAAAAACTTGCATGTAAGAATGCTAACCAGATACGAAATAAATGACAATGCACCTGAGTCAAACGACGCGCGCCAAATGACGTGTTAATATTAGAACGTTAACACAGGAACACAAAAAAGTGGTGCCACCTAGATTGTTTTATTATAAATAAACTAAGCACACGATATTATATTGAAATTAATAAATAAAATAGAAGAATATATATAAATATGCATATAAATAAAAGGATTTCGAACCTTCTACAGAGCTCAGACACAACAAGCAGTGTCTAAAATGCAATTATGTTTAAGGATTATACGTAAGCATTGCCTGTTTAATTCAACAGCCGAAGTAAACAATAATCGCTGGTTGACTTTTCACGGTCAAATGAATACAAATGAATACTATTCAACGGTGAAAAACAAACAAAAAATCTCAGTTTCTATCATATTAGAAATACAGACTCACTACGGTCTTACGAATTTTTCGAGAAGGATTATCTTACGTCATAAATTGTGATATTAGTATATTACTCCAATTTTTTCCAGAAGAATCCATATGGTCGCAAACTGACCAAAAATGTTCACGAAGTCTTCAAAGTTGATGCCAACTTGGCTCTATCACTAAGTTTTTATTATATCATTATTATAATGTAAGGAACAGCGTTGATTGCGAATATTACAATTTTAACATAAAATAAATACAACAGAAAGTAATTTTAACATATTAGAAATCCAGATATAAATCATTTACACTGCTTTAAATATTCATTACACAAAATTCGTAACACTCTAAAAATGTATATGCCAGCATGTGTACATATATCACACACACATTTATTTTGAATCTACAATGTATACTTCCACTTTAATAAAAGGCATGAGTAATAATAGTTATATTTTTAATTATTTTGTTAGCTTTGTTTTATTTGTGAATAAAAAAATCTTTATGAATTTTTGAAATCACATAAAAACTTTGCAAGTATTTTTACAAGAATAGCATTTTTAAAAGCATTTCATTCATCAATGTTTACAGTTTAAAATACTTGAAATAACAACAGACTTTGAAGAATGCATTGAACAAAATAGCGTTTATAAAGTTTTAGGATCACACGTAAAAATAGTTTTGAAGTTAAATATGAACCCTTTTGAGAAACATGGAAATTTATTCTAATTAAAGCATTTAAGTTTCATCGAATTTAAGTTTTTTTTCAAATGACAAATATAAATTAACGCTATTTTTCTCAGAAGAAATATACAATCTAAAGAAAGTTTTTACGTTTCATTCTCTAAAGAAATTATTCAAAATTCATTAGCTGATTAAATCGAAAGTTTAAGCAACGCACATCACTTTAATTAATTTTTGATCAATATCCTGTTTAACACTCGATTCAACAGTTTTGAAAACAACTTTTCTCTTCGAACTGCAATTCTTCCCCATTTTATTGATTTTTTTTTCTTAGTTAAACATATATGTTTATCAACGAAAGTAAAAACTTGCTCATTTCCTTATTTCATTTCTATCAGATTTACTCGAATGAAATTAAACTTCTTTAACTTCTTATCTCCATTTTCATTCCATTATTCAGATGAAAGTAGTAAATAATTCAGTGAGATTTATCATTACGAAGGAATCCTAATCAAAAGTTATTCCTTGCAAAATTAAAGGAGAAATATATTTTTATATTCTTTTATTTATTTTCCACTCTAAGAGAGAAATAAAAATTAACTTTTTTATACAGCACTCCAGAATGTAAGAATTATAATTTTATTATAATTTAAATTGCAAACAACCGTTCTGAATAAAGTTTTCTGCAATTAGAATAATAAGAAAATAACAAAAATTTTATATATATATATATATATAATCAAAATTTCTCTAGAAGGGAGAGATGAATTAACATGATTATTACTTATAAGAATAGCAATTGCTAGATAACCAGACAACAGAATTTAAAAGGAGATATGAAAAATTGAAATAACAGAGTAAAATATAAAATAATGGATACTACAGTATTATCAACATTGCTGACTTAGGACAGCTTGTATACAAAAAAATTTCTCTGTATAAAAGTAGGGTTGAACACGTTTTTTGGCCAGCCAACCTTCCCCCTTTCTGTTAATAATACAGAGCAAAAATCAATTGGAAATAATGGATAGGAAATCTAAATCCGTTATGAGAAAAAGGTAACTTACCTCTTAATTGCATACAGAAATGCAGAGCCCGCGCTATATATATATATATATACATATATATATATACATATATATATACACACACATATATATATATATATATATACATATATATATATATGTGTATTTGATCAAAAATTCTGATCAAATATATTCTTTCTTTAAATCTTAATCATGCCATTTTATATCCTAACTTGAAATTTCGAAGCACGCCTCATTTCATCAGCATTAAAGGATTAAAACACATATTTTGAAATCTTTATTAAAGCTTCCCTTTTAAGAAGGGATTATACATTGAACTGCTGACTGATTTGTTGCGATTTCTTGTAAAAATAATACAGTAATAGCTTAGATGTACCTTACTGAGTGGTTGGAATTTTTCCCTAAGCAACTTATATTTCCTTTCTTTTGAAAGCGTGTTTGTGATTTTTACCGAAATAGTAGAAACGGAATAAATGTTTCACTTCATTGTTTGACGGAAGAGTGAGGAATTGTTCTCTTTATTTTTCTGATATTAATTATAATGATAATTAATTATATATTAATATATATATATATGAGTTTCGATATACGATAACCTTTAAAAATACGATCATCTCACTAATTCGAAGTATATGCCCTGCCCCTTGAAATACTCTTGAAATTCCGAATTAAAAAATACGTTTTGGTAAACTGAGTATTTCGAAGTTAAAATCTGAGGCCGGCATGGCCACAACACACGATAGTTCGAAATTATCTTATACAACTCTCGACAATTCGAACATTCTCTATCATTTAGAGTCCTTTAGAAGAGTTGGAACTTGTATGTTTTGTGTAGTATTGTCTCTGCATGTCTCCCCTGTAACTTAGCCTTTTGATGGACATCTGTCTGTCATCCCTTCTTTGTGTTTCCCGGCTCTTCAAGAAAAAAAAAAGAACTTTTATTGCTTTCCTTCTTCAAGTGGACAATAGTCCAGCCTCTTTTTGTCAGCCGTCTATATCTTTCTTTTAAATATATATCGTCGCTCTATTACACATGTGTTCAGAAAGGATTGTCCACTATTGTGAAGAAGACATGCGAGATTGTGTATTTATGACTTCATCTGAGTGACGTATGGCATGCGGCACCAAATAAAGCATGGACCAGGCTGAACCTTATTTTGAAGAACCAATGGTGTGAGGGACAGTGCCTGAGGGAAACGCATAACAGAGAGAGAGATTAAACATATTTTTAAAGATAACAGATTTTTTCGTAAAAAAAGATTAACTTTTTACGATATGTATTATTTTAATAATTGTTTTTAATACATAAATATTTTCTTTTATATATATATATATGTATATATATATTTGTGTATGTGTGTGTGTGGTGTGTGTGCGTATAGTATCCCCAATTATCTACATGCTTTTAACAGAAAGTTAAAAAATGTTCACAGCGTTCATTGATATCCAATGCTTAAGAATTTTTAAAAAAATGAATTATGATAAATAATAAGATAATTTATTTGAACAGTACTAAAAACTTTCAAATATATAAATGTACCTTTAATTACTATAAACGTCAGTATCGAAAATCTTTCGTCTCTCCCATTGTCAATGTTTACTTCGGAATTGGTGCTGACGTCACCATTTTCCCAAACGGTTTCGTCTTCCATGCCATCCAATGTATTAGTTATGCAATATTTTTCAAAATAATATGTTATAGAAGAATGTAAAAGAATTATTACAGACTGTTGAAGATTTACAAGCAAAAATAATATCATTTTGCTTACACCATCGACGTATATTTGCTTGGTCCATGTCAAATTTCCAGGGACTGCTATTGCGCTTCCATCTTATTCTGCCTATAAAATTTCCTCCCTTTTCATAGTTGCCTTATAGTGAACTCGTCTTGATGTAATTACCGATATCGTTCATACTTAGGTGATCAAAGAAGGCGAAAGAGATAACTGGAGATAAGCTGCGAAATGTGATCACAGTTGCAATTGACCAGAGTGGATAGTTACCTTTTTTGTTTTGAAAGGGGTTGAAACTCAATTTTCCCCATCCATCAAATGTATTGACTTCGATTCTAAGCCTCGCCCGATTTTCAGTAGCATTAGCACTAGAAAAAAAGTACGGATTATATTCAAGTAAATACGGTATAAAAGTTTTACTGTAGAGCTAGAACTGTAAAGGTAGTATATTGTTCTTTCTTATTTATCTATATATTTATTTATAAAAATATAGAAAAAAAAGAAAATACAGTTAGAAACCTTGCAAAAAACTCTTAAAGGCTAAACTTAGTTTGAAAAATACCTATACCATCACAAACTAAGAGTTTCAAAAATGTAATGTTCTTATTACTACTTGTCTCAAAAACAATTGTTCATAAATGCATTTTTAATATAAGTATCATATGCCGGAGATTGCGGAAACATTATTTACAATTATTCTTTTCTCTGAAACAAAAGCTATTTTAAAAATTTAATTTAATAATAAAATAATTTTGTTATAGATTAAATTAACTTATAAATTAATTTCATCTTAATAACAAAATCAAGTTAATTTTCAAAACTATTATATTGTGAGCGACATCTGGGATTGAATGAAATAAGTAACAACTATTAAAATATAAATCAAAATATGAAGCTAAAATTAAACTTAAAAATATATGATTCAAGACATTTAAAAAAATAATAATGTCCCACACAATATATAATGAAGTTTTTAGCGCGTTTTTCATGTAGTGGAACAAAAGCGCTATTAGGACGCAAATTTCGTCTTCGTTCCATATTTTGTCGTACCTTTTTCTCAGCCAATAAGCAACAAATTGACCTTGGGTTTTTGGCATTTGTACCCTAGATGAGCTGAATCATATTTAAATTTTCCCATAGTTTTTCCGAATTTTCCTACAAATTTTCCTCAATTTCGCTAGTTTATAATTAATATTGTAAATTTTCTCAAATTTTACCTAGTAATTTTTTTTTTTTATTGTTAGCAAAAAGTATTTTTAAAAAAACCCACTTGCATTTTGGAGAAATTCTTCACAAAAATGAAGAAATCTTCACCAAAAAAGTTCAGAAAACAAGTATAAAAGGCTCTGATTTTATTTTTAATTTAATTTTTTTTTAAACAGTAAATACAACATGTGTAAAACGCGCTAAAATTACTTGACCATGCCAATGATTGATATCTTGTTTTATTATTGATTTTTCAATAACATTTACGAATTAAAGAAGTTAACACCGCATATAGTATAGTCCAGAAATATATTCGTTTGTATTCATCTGCGAGTTTAATTTTTCCCGAATAAAACTTTAATATTAAAATTAAAAGCTTCTCTTTTTCGTTAGTGGTATGCAATATATAAAGTTGATTAAAGGTATTTGATATAAGTTGATTAGTGTTGTTAGCATTATAATGTTTTAAATACCGTAAAATACGGCGTACAACGCACATCTCCGTATAACACGCATCTGTACTTTCAAGCTGTAATTTTTACGAAGTCTGAAATGTACGTGAGCAATGCTCTTATGTTTGGAAATCATTTATTAGAGGTATTATCCCGGTTTAGAAAAAAATAGTATACTCCAGCAATACAACACTTTAAGTTCATAAGTTATATGTCATTTCTTTTAAATAAACAGCATTTCGATATATACTGAAGTCTAATTTATTTCTATGCTCGTCTTTTCTTATTTTTAAAGTTCTTGTTTTCATACCCGGCGTACAATGCGCACCCGTAAATTTCTATCTTATTTTTTTGTTAAAAGTGTGTGTTATACGCCGGATTTTACCGTAAGTAGGGTATAAAAAGAAAACTTAGATAATAACTCATTAACTTAACTAAAAATAACAAAACCATTTATTTATCTATATCGAAAAAAAATCACTTTAAATGTTTAACTATTCATAAAAATGTAAATATAAATTAGCCAGTATACTTGTAGAAGATCTACGAGTATTGCCAAATATAAATTCGTCTATTGTTGAATATAAATTTTTTTACTTGTTTATGATTTCTTCACAACATTGTAATGTTTTTAGTCCAGAGAAAGTTGCGGAAAAAGAAATTTGCAAATGCATGTGAGTAAACTTTCAAAAAACAAAAAATATGTAACAAAATTAAAATTTAAAAAAAGCTTGTTAAGTAATTTTTTTCCTTTTTTTCTAATAATGTTATTGAATTTATAATAATTCTTCACCAAATTAATAAACTATTGCAAAATCTTTGAAAACACGTAATTAAATCCGTCACATGTTTATTTCAGTTTGGTTTAAAATTCTTATATCTTTGTTTTGACGGAAAACAATATTTCCTTTAGAACACTTATACATTCGGATAAATGCATTTTTGCAGCTAAGTTACGAATAGCTCTACTCTTAAAAGAAAAAAAACCTTACATTTTTATTACGTGAAGTGTGACTTTTTAAGAAAAGAAAAAAATAATTAATAACCTAAAATCATTTTCTAAAATCCTTCATCTAAGTTTTCAAAATGTTTTGGGATATTCCGCGATTTCACTGATTTATTAATCAAAAATCCCATTTCATATTTCGTCAAAATTTATAGTTATGAGATTTATTTCATTATTTCCGTTTTTAGTTTATTTTACAGCTACACTTTCTCATTCAATATTTAAAAGTAAATTTGATTAGTAAAGCTAATTAATCATTGGCACATGTGATAAACAAAACTAATATCACTCAAATCATTTCACTTAAGCATGAACTCTATTCATGTATAATTCTCATCTATACTTCACGTAAAGTAAAATATTCATCCTTACGTTCTAACATACATTTCTTCACATATTTTATTTAATCAGTTCTATTTGATTCCTTACTTAAGTATGTATTACCTTTCAAAGGATAGACCCTTAGCAATATGTTCATTTTTAACGAGATCGCTGTCTTCAGTTTGGAAAACGACATTTCGAGTAAATTAACGAAGCTCGCTGTCATTCTACAACACTTTTCAAGAAAACAGACTGCTACTTTTCTGCTTAAAAGTGGAAAGCTTGAAAAATTCTCATTGCGTTGCCGTTATTTGCTTAAAAGTGGCAATTATAAGCATAAAATCGAAAGTAAACTCCACACTGTGTTGCCTTAGTTAAATACGGAAAAAGTTTTTTTCCTCTTAAGTATACAAGTCAACATTTCTTTACCCAAAGAAGTAATTTAAATCTCTGAATTTTTAACTACCTGCGTTTCAAGGAATAAATATATAAATTATAGAAAGCGCGTCTAAAGTTGAGCTAGCTGTGCAAGCAACTTCATTTTCAGAACATATTTAGAATATTTGTATAGGGATTTTAGGAAAATTAATATAAAATTAAAACATTTGTTCCTTTTTCTGTATATTTTACAGTAAGAAAGTAAACCAAGAAAATTATATTTGTACATTTTGTAGTCTAACTTATGATTTTAAAGTATTTTTAAGAAAATATTTTATTCGAAAATCGTAAAAATAGAATTTGCAAGGAATTCTAATAAGGTATTTATTACTTACGTGTAAATGTATTTTACGCGTATTTTGAATGAGGATCAGAGAAAAGGATTATATTTTATATTCTAGGAAACATATTTTTTCCTAATAATGATAACAGTTATCTTTAAAAATGATATATATATAGAGAGAGAGAGATTCGTGTGTGTATAACGGGTCTATCCGCGAAGGTTCTACTAATTCTCTTGGGGAAAATTATTCTTTTTAACTGTAAGTTCTATTGAAAACTTTCCTTGCTGAAGAAGACCGGGTTGAGGTAAATGAATACTTCTATTTGAACGTTGGCATTAGAGTACGCGATGATGGTTGATAATTGATAGTTGCCGATTGAAAGTTGATTAAATTGTGAACAATATTACAACCGGAGGTCTTTAAGCAAGATATTTATAGAGAATTCGACCGTAGGAGTCAAGAGCGGTCCACAAATCAATTACATAATTTTAATTATATGTTAGTTTCATGTTAGTTGTTATGCGATTGCTCTTCGGGTTCATTATTATGTGCGTTCCCTAACTTAATTATGTTGGCTGATTAAGTGAAGATAGTTATAAAATTGTGTTTAAAAGTTGCTATGGCTGATCTTTCCTCGAACCCCCAAACACCAACAACCCACAGGTTGTTACATATGCATGCATAAAAGCATAAGGGGAAGAATATATTTTCATTATTAGAAAAGTAATAACTTCTTTTGATTTGTGCATTAAATAAGTTTTGAATTGAATTGATATTTGAGTTATTTTTTGTCAAATTCGATCGAGTTGTAGATTTTTTTTCAAGATATTTAAATACATTTATGAAGTATATCTACTAAAATTGCAGCACCCTATAAAAGGGAAACTATTGTATTAAAGATTAAGTAACTTATCTTTTTAAAGCTGTTTTGCAAAATAAAACAATCAAGAGGGGGGGGGAGTGATATTATATTATTCCTTACACGTTTTCATTTTGTTCATTTCAGGTTACATTTCAGAATTAAAATTTCAGGAAACAGACTTTTTTGATAATTATTTATTATTTGGAATTTAATTTTGTAATAAAAGTTTCATTCTTTGAAGACGTGTTTGATACTTCCCCTATGAGAATTCAAATGATTTAGAAACTGGATACGTATTTATAATCATAAACCATTTTCTAGTTTGCATGTAAAATTAATTTGTTCCAAAAATTATTGAATTATTTTGAAGATAAGTTTTACACTTAAAAAGGCTAATATTAACAAATATTTAGTTAATTATACACTTAAAAGTTCAAACCAATAAATAAACACAGAAAATATACAAAGTATTTTTTTAAAAAATCATCAACTATTCCTTTAAATTAAATTTTTGGAAAAAAGTTGCTTGAAAGGAGTTTCTTCTTTTCTTGGAATATATTTTTTGAACAAAATTTACACATCTAAAATTCTGAAAGTGAGCAAAATTACGTTCATATGTAACTTCATTTAAAATGAAGATAATAATTAACTTAATACATTTTTTTTTTGCCAGCTTACTAATAAAGCAAGTGAAATAAAATTAATCCCACACAATTTTTATAATAGTATTAAAGCAACCTGGAGCAACTTTTCCTAAATTATTCATGCGACACGCAGTAACTTAAAACGAAATTATGGTATTCATTTCAATTGGATTTTATGGAATTTATTCTCCTGTGCTTTGCACATACCCTATCCACTAAAGCCCACTGCGTCTAAATGTTGGAGGCTATTTCTTCGGAACATATCGTCTAATTGCTCAGAGCTTGTTCGCCGTCCCATACTAAATGTACTCCTTAAACACGCGAATAATATCTATCCCAAGGGATCAGGGCTTTGAGTCTTTTCCGGTTAAATGCGTTCATCCGAGTCTTGGATTTTAATCACCCGAGCGAACCTTAGCTTATTGAATTCCTTGTATTACCAAGACAACGATATTCAACCTTTCCTAATTTCAATCAGACCCTACATGTCGACGCGCTTGCCCCTAACTCCAGGTGAAAGTTATTAACTAAGAAACCACTGCCGACAAGATATCTTGATTGTTTCAGATCGCGGTAAATGGGAAAGTTTCTAATCAGGGAATCTTGTTTCTTAGAAATGATTCCTCTGCCTCGTATTGTTTTATGACATTCAAGGTATATGTATGAGATTAATTTTTAATCAGGTTGGAGGGATATTGAAACTGTGGCTTAGAGGTTTTAAGTTCCCTAACTTAACATTGCATGTCTGAAGAAATTAAGGCACTCGGCACTTAAAAGAACTGTTTTAAGTGCATTTGGATGGTTTGAGATTTTTACTTTTACCCGATATAGATCAGCATGAATTAGATATATCTAGATAATGGATTCCTATCTTGTGTGACTTAACCATTTTTGACTTTCCGAAAATATATGTCAAGTGCCATTATTGTCTTGGGAAATTATTAAGTAGTTTCAGCTAGCTTCCTTTTATTTTTATGCTGATTAGAATTAGAATTTTTATTTTTTTGGATGTAGCAATGGATTCTACATGGTTATAAAAACCGTATTACCATTTTTAGAAGTATATTTTGTGCCACTTACAGACTATATAATATATGTATTCAATTTTGACGTTAAGAAGTATTTTCTTCCATGAAATAGTTACGATCCACTTCCGAAATTTTGTGATTATATAATTCTAAAAAACTAATCCTACTAATCCTTAAGGAACTTCGATGTATTAAAAAAAATTACTATTTAAAGTTGAGGAAATAGAGTTCGAGGAAGAAGTTGTACAGATGAGCTATATCTATGATAATTGTATTCTGAATCGTCAGCACATTCTAGGCATAAAGCTTGGAGGTTTGATATCCGAGTACTCAGAAGATAGCCATGCACCTGCATATCTTCATATTTATTGAATATATATGTTTAATTCTTCTTATTATTTATCAGGACTAACTTACTCCATTACAATTTTGTAACATAATTAGATTTGAAATTAATAAGAGTAAAAAAAAAATTGTTGTATTTTTTAGGTGTATTTTCCTTCTATTTCCCTTTACACTAATGCAAGTTCAGGTTCATTACAAATATATTATTAATTTTACAGTAAAATATACATCACACAAAAATTCACTAAAACTACTTTACTATATTACATAATTAACAAATTATGCTGCTGATACGTATGTGGATGATAAAAATATCCTGTTCTTCCATATAGCTTCAGTTCTTTATAGATTTAGGAGAAAATTAAAAATGACCCTGAAAATTTCTAAATATATTCATTTTTCTTTCATCTCCAAAGCAAACTAATTTTTGTTTTACCAGTACAAAGTAAATTTCTGAACTTTTTCGTTCAATAATTTGATATAAAATATATGAATATATGTGATACAGGTTTGAAGTAAAGACAAGATCATACTCAAATTAGTAAAGGTCCTCTCTAAATAGGTTTCGGTGTTTTAATTTTATAAAATTATTTTAATATTTGTTAGAGCACATTCATGAAAAATCAGATCTCAACATCAGGAAATAAATTTATTAATCTTTTTAATTTATTTTTAGTTGCATTTAAGTGCATCGATTTTTTTTGTTTTAAACTTATATAATGAGTGTGCTTAGTTACCTAAAGTCGCAAAATAAAATTTGGTATGTGCATTATTGTATATAATGGGGTTTTTTGTGATTTATACTTTTCTCGTATTCACATATTTTTATAAAAATAACAAAAATTAAATCCTGTAAAATAAAATTAACAAAATTAAATGCTGTTTCACTGAAAATTTTGGTTATTTTTACGAATTAACAGAAAGTTTAACATTGGAACAATTGCGTGCAATGTAAATTTTATACTGTCTGTTGCGTAAATATTACATTTTTGTGTGTACAAAAATTAGCAAGAGTTACTTAATGTACCATTTTTTTATATTTTGTTCAAAATAGACATACCAGAAACAAATATGAGCCAAAGAGTTACTTCAGAAGACCTTAATGATCTCAACCTCCATTCTTTTAAAATTCCTACCATCTACTTGATGACTAAGCCAATAATTTCAAGCTACTTCCCCGGGAGGACCTGATCAGAAAATATTTTTAAAGCATACTTAAGTACTTTATTCTGTATAATTTAAAGACATAAATGAAAAGGGCAACTAACATCCTCACCATACCTCCGTTAAAGTAGAATAAACAGGCATTATATAAAAAAATAAGACTTTCCAAATCATCCAACATCAAAAGTCGTCTGATGCTAGCACCCGTTCACTCTTTTACTCACACCCCCTATCATCTGCATTTACTCGCACTAATAGTCATTTTATGCACCCTTCTTACCTGAAAAGAAATTCTTCACTCTCCTCTCGTCAGGTGGTTAAAATGTCCGCCAATCAATATGCTAAAACTGTCAAAAGCATGTGGAACAATAATTTCTCACCTAAGATCATTAAAGAGAAATTATTTTTATGGTGGCGATGTCATTATTGAAAACTCTCCGCGTTTGTTAGGTTGTTATAAATATATTTATATACTTTTTTCCCTCTCTTTCTCTAGATATTCTCAATCCTATGCCATTAGATGCAGGCGTTCTTTGATGATGTGAGGTTTTTTCCCCCTTTGCTTTAAATGAATTTGGACGTATGCCACAATGCTGTTTATTTTTGTGGTTAGTTGACTTTCATGTATTTTTAATTTTTAGAGGTGGCTCTGGACAGACTAATCATGTAATAATGCATGCGTGCGGAAAGGACATTCGTTAATTTATGAAATATAAGAGCTCACACGAATAAATCTTAACTAATTTGAAGCGATGAATTTTCTATGAAAAGCAGTTTCTGTTGGGTGAAAGTTGCGATTAATATTAATGTAAGCAAGTTTAGTAATTTCATTCAGAGCTGAAAAAATTAGTACATTTTCGTAGATTTGAAGGTTACTTAAGTCTTTGTATTAAAAATAAATATATTTTAGATTATGAACCATTAAAAATTATTATATGGATATATTTGACACCCATTTTCACTTATACTTTTGACTTCATAACATTTATACAATATATTTGAAAATATATTATAATATATATTTTTAACAATATATTTTTAAGAATATGCACTATGTCTTATAAAATTACTAAATGTTTGAAAAAAATACATTAATTATTGATGGTATCACAATTAGAGAACAAAGAAAGTGTCTATTTATTCCATTTAATTCAAAATATACATTTTTTTTAAGGTTTAAAAAGTATATTTTAAATTCAAATCCCTTTTCTTCTACTTTACATAGTGAATCCAAAATGTTATTTTGAAAAGTTAAAGTAAATTTAGGATGAGAAAGAGAGAGAAAAAAAATAATTAATCTTTTTTCCTCCCTGAAAATATGATTAGTGCAAGAATTGCTGGAGGGAGTACAAATTGCCTGTAAACAATTAAAATATTTTAATATAAACGTTGAATACAATTGACGGCTAACGATTAATTAACAGCTAATGGATTATTTGTATAACTAAAGTAAACATTTTGTAAACCACATTGAGTTTATACAAGCCCTAATAATTTGGGAATATGTTTGATCTCCAAAATAGTTACCCCTTTTCCCATATTAAATTACAGTTTCAATTTCTGTTCAATATATACAATAAAGGGTCAAAATATTATGAACGTCCACGCAATAACTCGTTACATTACGTTTTGCCTGTAGGGCATCCATACTCTCCTTGGTATGGATGTCATAAGTTTTTGTTAGATGACAGGAGAAAAGTTGTACCAAATGTCCAAGCCACGGTCACAAAAAGGTAAGATATTTCAACATGCAGGTGTTTGATCCCTGAGTTGCCTTTCTATGTTAGCTGAAATGTGCGCAATAACGTTAAGATCCAGCGAATTAGATTTCCAGGACTTTGATTAGAATTGATTGTTAAGGCTCCTCGAGACACTCCTACAAAATTCAAGCCTTGTAATTTCGGGTGTTGCCTGCTGGAAGATTCAATCTCCAGTTGTGAAAGCAGACGTCAAGTAGGAGTGCAAATGATCCGCAATGATGCTAAGATCAGTCTCCAGCTTTCATGGTCTATACTACTACAACTAAGAGTAACAGAGCCACCTAGTGAATATCCTTCAGACCTTAATACCACCCTTAAACAATCTGCTGTGCACCGGGAGAGCAGCTGTTCGCTTGAAAGACGGCGCACCACGACACTATCATTAACGTGATAAGTAAGAAATGATTTATCCTATCAGCTAACTATCGAACATAACCATGGTCCATTCTCGATGTCCCTGAGTCCATTTTGGGTGTAGCTGAGAGTAACTCTTGGTAAAAAGAGGTACACGAGTAGGGGTTTGCTGCATAGTTCCATATCCAACAATGTCCGCTGAGCTGTGTGTTCCGAAACACATGCACTTGACCCTCTATTGTATCGGTCTGTCAACTGATCCACTGTCTGGCTCCAATTTTGTCCAACGCCTTATCTCTTTGATGTCACGTGGATCTCCATCAGCTTGTCGGCTACTGCTGTTTTGACCATCATTTATTTGCTTTATACAAAATAGTAAAAATAGTAGATCTCCAAAAGCCTACCGGGCATGCTGTTTCAGAGGTACTTGTTCTGAGTCTTCGCAAGTGCAAGAATAATTCTCCAGCATCAGTTAAATATACCTTTTTCTCTTAATCAGATGCAATCCACATTATTCAGACGAGTTCATTGAAGAGTATGGTAGTGTTCATAATGTTTTGGCTCGACACAGTGTAAATTGATGTATATATATATACTTACATATATATTCTAATACTTGTCAAAAATGCTACAAACTTGTTAAAAACAAACTTGTCTTTTCAAAATTAAATTCTTATACATGGGAGAACTCATTACGAAAAGAAGAATTAAGTTTGTTATAACATTAATGACTGAATTAAAACTATTTTTTCTGGAAACAAATAAATATAATTTAAGTGCACGAAATACACAGAGAGAAGGAGTTCCAATGCAAATAGAACGAGTCTAAGAATTGTTGAATAGTGTTTTATATTCCTCTTTTTACTTTTAAAATATTTAAAATTGACATTTTGAAAAATACGTATGAAATTAGTGCGATATTTTGCAGTTATCTTTTTATTTTTTTCAGCATCCCTCAGATAATAAAAAAAACTATATTTTCAGTTATAACCGCAAATACATCGACATCCCCCCCCCCTATTTTTATCAATTCATTTTAATTAGATGTTTTAGGTATAAATGGCACTCAATCCAATAATATGAAAATAAATTTAATACTGAACTGCTTATAATTATTTCAAATAATTCTGTTGCATTTGAATAGCATATTAATGCGCAATTTAAATGCTTATTAACAGAAAAAAAATACTTGTTCATCAGTTAAAAATATATATAGTCTCATATCACTCGTAATTTTAACAAAATTTCTTTTTGTTTTGAAGTTTTCGAGTTAATATGCTTCATAACATTTTAATACAATGTCAGAGACCGAGTACATTGTCAGACAGCAGACTTAGTACATTGTCAGAAAGCTGGTATCACTTTTTATAGTACAACCATGGGGTTGATATATGTTATATATCTCCTCAAAGGGATTCACCGGATCTCTGACAATGCGAAACAGTCCTAGGGATTTTAGTATTGCCTAGAGTGCCCCAAGCTAAATAGGCACTCAACGGATCTTGAACATTCCGCATCATTATAACACATAGACGTACCTCCAACCTAGACCAGGGTCAAATCTGCAAACTTGGGCCTACAAGACAAGCGCCCGAACTAACTGCGCCACCCAGCAGATTATAATAATAGATAATAAATTGATAGATAAAACATTGTCCTTTGTAAGACAAAATATGTCCTGAATAGAGCAATTTTTTGAAAGAGGAGTTCAAAATAAATAATTATGTGATCTATAGTTACTCCTGAAATGCTCATTTTATGTTCAATAAGTCTCATAAAATTTAACACCTAAAATTAGAAAATAATAAGTCAACAAAATATTCCTCATGCTATTATAAATTTTTGAAAAATAATAATAACTGCAGAATCAACCGCATATACGCAAACACACATAGAGCGCCCTTACACACACAATTAGTCTTTATTTTTAAAAAAACTACATGTGAAATAAGGTTTCAGAGGAGTTTGCAAAGTTCAAGATGCAACAACTTGTAGAATTTTTTCAGTAAGTATTTAAAAACGGGGCTATATCAACAATATAGTTTTGTAATATATTTTTTTCACAAAAATTCGTTCGTGGAAGTAGAATTAAGTTATGACAAGAAAGAAAAAGTTATGTTATAACTTAAGCATGCACAAATAGTCTTCTCTACGATCAGATAAATTCATAAATCAGTTTTAAGGAAATATATAAGGCCAATGTGTAAGGAAAATACGCAACCATGAATAAAATGGCCTTTTAAGTTTGCATTGTATATGGTATGTTTCAAAGTTAAAGTAAAATAAGCAAATAAATGTAAAAGTAAAAGAAAAAAAGAAGGTAATAATTGAATTTCAAACCATTAAAACGCGATTATTCTCCTTTCATGTCCTTTTTAATGCACGCAGTTTTCTTTTATGTGTAATCAATGAACAAACATCAAACAAATTAATTAATAAAACAAAGATCTCTTCCTCCGATTTCCACCTTCTTATTATCTTAAGCATAACATGCGAAAATAAGTAGATTAAGCGCAACTGCATTAAAACTTGTGACTTGCTGATTCTATTACCATCATTTCGGAAACATTAAAACATTAGGTTACACTGAAAAGAAAGTAAAGAATAGAAACACGAAAACAATATCGGGCGCCCACAGTACCACAACCTTGTTTTACAAGCCAATAAAACATGTTTACCGTCCAAATGGTAGAGTAATGTGGTTATTATTATGGCTTCCTGAGCCAAGGCCTGGTGCAAATGACTCTCTTCCAATGCATGGGGATCACACAGCGTAAATGAGCTATGGTGGATCGTGATTATGTGCCTTGGACGTGGGGTTACGCTTTGATGGTCGAATATTACAATTGCGGATGGGACATTATTTCCTTTAACTGGAGAACTATTCTCTGAGCGATTAGGATTATTAGTTAGTGGTCTGAGGGAGTACGTGAAGTGGTCAGGTTGTGGTTTATTGGATTGTTGTCTTCCTGGCTAATGTAGATGAAAGTATCTCTATTAGCGGATAGCTTTGTGTAGAAGGTATTCTTAATTCAAACAAGATTCCGTTGCTTAGGTTTTTTTCACAAGGCATCTTTATATAAAATGAATCAGTTTGTGCTATGCAAATGTCATTAGACGCGATGTGTATGTATATATATATATATATATATATATAATGACAATTAAAAATACAACTTAATAATAATTTTAAATTTCCACATGTATTTCTTATTCCTAAATTTCATAAAGACCCAGTCAAGTTCAGAACAACTACTAATGGTTTTAATACATTTATATATATTAGCAAATCAGACAAAATTCTCCATGAAATATTACAAGATACAATAAATAATCTTAAAACCTCAGCCATTCTTAAAAATAGTAAAGAACTCATTGCACAAATTAAAGATAAAAAGATATTTTCAGTATATAGTTTAGATTTTGAAGATCTTTTTAACTCTATTAATAATGATGATCTGATTAAAACGTTTGAAAAATTATATAAAGATAATTTATTTAAAAATGTCAAATATGACACATTTGGTTCTCTACTTAGGTTAGTTCTAAAGGAGAACTATGTTTATCATAATGGTAATTATTATCTAAAGATTAAAGGTCTGCCACAAGGTGGCCTTGCTAGCAACTGTCTTGCCAATTTATGTTTACTTATTTTGAAAATAGTTTCATAGATAACTTAGAATATTACTTTTTTCGCTATATAGATGATATTATCATTTTAGGCAAGCAATACAACTTTAACCTAACATTAATTTTTAAACACAATATCTTAATTTAATTCAGACAAACAGTAACAATTATGAAGCAAATTTTCTTGACATAGAAATTAAATTAAAAGATAATAAAATATGTTACTAATATTTATGACAAACGAGAAGACTTAAATTCAATATTATTAGATACCATATTGGGAGAGCAATGTACATATTTCTATATTCAGAAATATCATTATTAATACATACAACGCAATAGATTTCTAGTCTCAAATAAATCAGAAAAAATAAAAAACTATAAATATTTTACTAAATACTGCTTAGTTCAAAAATACCCAATTAATTTCATTAATAGATATTTAAATAAAGAAATTTTAATTAGTAAGGACTAAATTTCCATAGCTTATTAATAGGTTATTATTATAAATTTATTATTCTTCCTTTATAGTTATAATTACCTCCAAAATCTAATTTTAGATAAAATTATACATGTTCTCTTGTTTTTTTTTATTTAATTTAATTAATTTTTTAAAATCATGTTTATTTTTGTATCCCTAAGGTAATGGTAGTATGTTTACAATTCTTAGTTTATTATTTCTATTATTTTCATACTTTGGTTAAGGGCTACTGTTTAGCCATTCCTATGCTTTGAATTTGCATTTGGGTTCATAATCTGGCAATAACTTGTTTATTGTACTCAGATTTAGCATGGGTTCTGCATTTTTGAATGGAATTTTGAGGTAAGTTACCTTTTTCTCATAATGGATTTATATTTTCTATCCATTATTTTCAATAGGTCTTTGCTCAGTATTATTAACAGAAAAGGGGAAGGTTGGCTGGCCACAAAACATGTTCAACCTCACTTTTATATAAATTATTTTGTACATAAACTGTCCTAAGTCAGCAATGTTTATAATACTGTAGCATCCATTCTTTTGTATTTTTAATATTTAACTCTATTATTTTTATTTTTCATATATCCTTTTAAAATCTATTGTCTGGTTATCTTGCAATTTCAATTATTTTCCGTTTTGTTCATGTTTATTTATCTCTCTCTTGTAGAGAAATTTTGACTATATATATATATATACATGATTCGTTTATTAACTAAGATATGCAATCAAAAGTATATTTTTAACTTGTGCACTTAATCTTTACTACTGCATGAAATAATGGTCTAACATTTAAAAAATTGAATGTTTTCGTTAGAGTGCTAAATTAGCTTAAAAAACAATAAACAGACACTTGTACACATAACAACCTACTTTATAGTAAATTAATTTGAAACTGAATGGATGTTGTAAAAACATACTAATTAAAAACTGTTTTCTGTATGGATACAAAAAAGTCATATAATACATGAAAAACGACTAAAGTATTATGTCATTAAATTACTTATTATTATTTTATTTTTATTATATTAAAAATTTTTGACTCTCGAGCTATTATTTTTGCTCAACAAAAATCATGGTCCTGCTCTTGTCATTAAGCCTCAATGAGGATAACACTGAACAGGTTGCCAAAACAATCATTTGGATTCATGGCATTGTTTGATTTCGTGTCGTCATGGACATATCATCATCATTATATTTATTTAACTACGTTCCCAACCATGATTGTTTTAAAAATGTTGTATTGATATTTATTGTCACGTGTATTGTATTACGCATGTAAACCTGTTTTAAGAAAATTATTACAATAAAAAATATTTAGATTAATTTGTTTGTCAGAAGATTAATGGAAACATATTTTTTTAAAAAAAACATTTTCTTTTTCATGGAAAATGCTTTCATAATTATATTTTACATACATTTAATCAATATTTCTGTACAAAGTCTAAAGTAGGGTTTTTGAAATATATAACTCAGGAGTGTGTTTTTTAATATTTTAATACATCGGAATAAGAAAACTTTAACAAAAAACACTGATTAATATTTAAATTATTGGTAACACTGAAAATAATGTGATTTGCTTAAATATCCTAGTTCGGGGTCACTGTGAAAAACTTTAGTCATAGTTATAAATAGGAAAAATATATTAATATTACAAAAGCATTTTACATTAAAAAAAAATGAGAGTTTTTTTAAAATATGTTATTTTTTTTTCTTTTTTTGCCAAAATACTGTGTATAAATATTTTTTTAAAAAATATTCTTTGAACAATATTATGCATTTATTCTAAATCAAGTGATACTAATTATCAGAAAACTATTCATTTATATGCTTTTGCAAAATCAAGATTCCGAATCAAGTCAGATATAGAATTGTTAATGTACTAGTAAATAAATCATTGTATCACGTTATATCAAATAAAAGTTATGAATTTGCATTATTCATTTGACTGTTAAAATAATCGACTGAAGAGTGTTAAGCTATTTACACTCGAGATTAAATGACCATTTTTTACAGCTAATGTATTTTGTACTATCTTAATGTTTCTCTATTTTTAAAGAAATTTCTATCACAAAATATGTGATTTCTCAAGTACCTACAAACCTTTCTTCTATAAGCTTGATAAAAGCAAATTTAATTAAGTTGAGACCCCCATCATCTGAAAAGAGAACCTGAGGGTTGAACCACATGGCATGCCAAAACCTGCTCTCTCCCAATGAAAGGAGAAAGCCCCTATCCCTTTTCATATGTACTATATGAAAGGGAAAACTAATGAACCCCGATATTAATGCGGGCAGGGGTATTGGTTGGTTAGACCCAAAGTAGGGTGAGGGAAAGTATGTGCCACCCATCTAAAGATAAGAGGAGATGAAAAACATGCCATGAAACGTAATATATCAAAAGGGATTCAGAAAACGGAAGAATCATATTTGAGGATATTGGCAAGTTAATTTATCATTGCTCATCTATGCTGTCATTACATAGTTTAGGAAGCAAAATAGGGAATTGATACTTTATATATTTCAAAACACTTGAATAATATACGTTATGTATTCCACAGTAATTGATATAATTATTTAGAATTTGTTCTTGCAGTAATTTCTTTATCTGACTTTCCCGATTGTTAATAAATACATTCTCTCACACACACACAATCCCCCCTCCCAAAAAAATATTCACTCATAATTGAAAAGTTGAAATGAGTTTAAAAGAGATTAAATATTTTAATTTCTCCATTTAAACATTATTTGCTCTAATTAGTTTTGAGAAGTACAAGCTAATTTTACATGGTATTAGTTATTTTTGAAGTAAAAAAAATAATAAAAATAAAACTTAAAGTTTAACTTAACTTTGATTAAATCAATCTGTTGTATCCATAAAATAATTTGTTAATAGGTTAAGTTCCTTTTTGCGAGATGATTGTTAAAAAGATATTTCATATCGTATTAGTTAATGACTCACGTTTATTAATAATTCATTAAAAACTAAAAATGTTTCGGTCATGTATGAAATAAAAATAGATGTTGAAACTTATATTTCTTATTATTAACACATATATATTTTTTCGATATTGCAATGAAAATAAATGTTTGATGTTTCATATTTTATTAATATTGTATGGTAATTACTTTTAATGTTGTATTATATTCTGTAAAATGACAGTAAAAAGAAAAATTTATATATATATATATATATATATATATATATAATACTTCTAACAGTTCTCAATGAAATGACAGTATGTAATATATGTATTAAGTGGGGTTTTTAAAATTATTTATACAGTTAATCAAAATATGAAGATACATATTTCACAAATAATTAATATTTTATTTTATTTTAGTATCATTGTGTTTGTTTAGGAAGTCTTTTTATTTTTCAATAAATTTTATATGAGTAGTTAAGGCTATAAAATGTATTACTACTATTTTATAATAATTTCCTGATTTTACTTTATGCCGTATTGCTAATACTGTCTTTGTATTTCACGGGAAAAATTAATCTGATGCTGTGCTCATGAAGTAAGATTTATTACTCCGATTTTAACTCTATACTATTAAGTACTCGTAGTCTATTAAATTTTATTGTTATTTATTAATAGCAGTGTGTATTTTATTTGTAATAATTATATTTTTCTTAATATTTATTTCTTTCCCTAAGGCCCATGTATAAGCAAATTACACAGGCAAAGGATGATTAGTCAAAAACTTAGTTTAAATCTGCAATCTTGGTTCCTAAGGCCAAGAGTTTACTGTTGTACTACTTTGGCTATTACGGCTTACTGTCTTGACTGTTTATGTTTAGGTTTACAGCTATTTCTATATATTTATGGATTATATATTTCGGACTCTAGTTTAATAAATTAATTGCGGCCGGTTATTTTGCTCATTAATTCGGGGTTATTCGTTATATTGAAGTTTTAAGTAAATACAAATTTTTTGTATTTACCTTTTGAAAATTCCGTAATAAGCAAATACAAAAAACAAACATTAATAGTTAGAAACTATACTCCTTTTGTTCAACAGCTAAAAATACAGTTAGCGAATTATTACGCACCAATATTTAGAAATTTTAAATTGCTAACAAATAGATGTTTGACAACCTTTTCGATTCCTATCTTGAAAGAGTTCTTGCGAAGAAAATATTGCGTTATTTAAATCTTGCTGCATAAGGTATGTTTTCATAGTTTTTAAACAATATAAAGAATTAGAATATGTAACTGTTTTGATAGGAATTTCACTATCAATTCATTGGCTCCGACAAATCCAAATTATCCCCAATCTCAGTTACACTCACAGTTAGGTAGATATCACCAAATATAATACAAAATAATAAAAATCTTAAAAAATGCTCTGTGTTGTGGAATGGGATAAGATAAGAAAGGAATTTCCTGTTCTATTCAGTCCTCACAGGATAGGTTACACTTGCGAATCATCTGCACCTGCAAAGTCTGATAATGGTCGACATCATTTCCAGTCAAAACTTCTGCGAACAAAAAAAAAGTTATTTTTTGTTCCAGACAAAAACGATGCATCAGTAAAAAAAATCCAGTTTTTTCTAATGCGAATATTTTTTTCAGCTGTTAAAAAAATCCGTTAAATAAGGGTTTTTGTCTTCATTTTAATCGGGGAAAGAGAAATATTCATTAATTGGGTTTCGGTAAAATGGAGTTCGACTCTGTATATATTATTCATATTACACCTGGTTAAATATATACAGAGTCGAACCTCATATTATACTTTTAGCAGTGTCAAAAATATTATTCATTAAAGTATAATTATGATGTATCATATGTATAAATAACAGAAAATTATTAACATATTTATTCTCGTCATAACTAGATTGCAAAAATACAAATCATGAGAATTCTTAATATTATTGTGATACAAAAATATTGAACTTAAAGTAGAATAAAAAAAACCAAAACGCAAATACAAAAAATGCTGACTAGTATGGAAACATTATTATATGCTTTTATTTCCCTATTTCTGTTTCTTGTATTTCAAAACAGCTTTAAATATAACCTCTTAAAATATTCTTCCTTTTATTTTGAAAATTCAATGCCCCTTTAAGAATGAAATTCCAAACGCTGCTGCTTTATTGGTTTATATTTGTTTCACTCACCCCAAACTTCTAGAATTGTTTTCGTACCAAATGCATTATTTCGATTTCCATGAAATCAAAGCTACAGGATATGCATGCTTTCCTTTCTAGTATCTTAGTTTGAAAATAATCAAGAAACAAAGCAGAAAAAAATAGGAGAATGATAAAAACCAATTGAATTCCTTCATCGGCATTGTGAATTTTAACTGGTTCCGCTCACTCCAGCTGTTTCTTAGAACTCCCCCCCCAGACAACGATTTCGGATATGAATTCCTACTTGAAAATGCAAGAATTTAATTAATTTTTAGCCTTCCAGCTACAAAAGTCTGTTCCAGCCGCCTAGAAAAGACTGAAAAAATCTTCTTCGAATAGAGCTATACGTTTTTAGGTGCGTTTACGTATTCTTAGATTTTTCTCAGTCAACAATCATTTTAACAATTTCGCACAAAATGTAAAATTTTCCAAGTTGACTGTGAATTTTAATCAGAGTGCCCATGAATTATAAATTCGTTAATTACGATGGTATTGCTCCTTTTTTTTCGATCTCTGTAATGTATTTTTACTCACAATCTTTGTTTTGTGCAGAAACAGAAAGAAATACTACACACTTAAATTTTAGAGGTGATGAGTTTTTTGTTACAAAGTAAATTAAAATTTCATTTCAGGAAAAAGTAAAACTACCGAGGTATAAACATCAGTATCCCAGTATTAACATCTAAAAAATACCGAATACCGGTATTGAACTTTTGGTCCGATATTACAATCTCCAGTGCAAAACGCTTAATAAGGATTCGTCTTAAAATAACTGTGGTGGCCGTTTTGTTACGTTAATCAGTGTTTTCTGGGTTAGAATAAAGATCAACCATAATCAGAAAAAATTCTATTTCATTATATTATCAATTAATTCTAACAACCAAGGGCAGGAATAGCACATTTTATTAAATATAGGAGCAAAAGCAAGAAGAAAAATATTCAATATTTAAATATTATTCTAATAACTTATTCTTAGAACGTTTTGCTTATATATGGTCTGAATTATCGTAATTCCGTTCTCAGATAATCGACTTCTAATCGTTAGTAATCGAATCCCGCTAATTGACTAAATCATCAATTAACAATATTTAATTATTCAACAATTAATCATCGAACAGCTCTCGACTAGCTCACAACTACTTTCAGCTAATCACTAACTGCTATGTTCTTACTCCTAACTACTAACTCCTCGAACCTAAAAGTAAATGTTTAAACATCATCCCTCATTTACATAAACCGTGTCTTCTTCTTCGGGGAGAAAGTTTTCAATAGTACAAGATTTAAAAGAAGTACTTTTCCACAAGAGAATTAGTAGGAGGCTCGTGGATAGACCCGTTACAAAACGATGGAAGGGGGGGGGGGAGATGATGTATTCAGTTTTTTCTTTGGGCGCATGAAAACTATTATTTTCTATTTCATAAGATCGTCACTGTATTATGTGACTGTAGCAATATCACTAAAAAAAGTTTCACTCTACCGTGTTCTTTCCCCGTTGAATAGTAAAATAGTTATATTTGAAGCATAATTTTTAGTTTATTTTTTTAATAATAATTATGTAAATGAGAGGAATTGTCTTTAAAAAAAAAAGCGAAATAACTCACTGTTTTATAAAATCCTTTTTAAATACAAAAATTCATTTTTTTTAAAAACTTTTTTATTTGAATCGAATAAATATTTAGATTGAACATTAATTTATAGCAGTAAGGTACTTTTTAGTAATTTTTAAAAAAAATATGGAATTAAAATATGTAAAAATCTTTCTTGAGTATCTATTTAAATTATTATTTTATAACTTTCACTTCAATGAATTAAAATTATCATTTAAGTTATAGTTCCTTAAGGATCCTATAAAAGGGATTTTTTTATTTAATAAATTAAGGGTGACAAAACTTTTTTGCTATTAAATAAGAAAATGTGCATTACATAAATATATAAGGGTTTCCCTCAAAAAAACTTAATTTAATAAAAAGTTAAATTATGTATAACTGAAAGCAAATGCTTGATGATACGGGGAAAACATCCAAAGCTTACTCGTTCATGTGAAATTCCCTAAAAAGTGTGGAAATCCTTTGAGTTACTTGCAAGAACTTCTCTCACCATAATGCACAATGTAGCATTTCCTAAAATCTTGATATCTTCAGCAACAATAACCATTAGTAACAGTCAAAGCACGAGAAAAATACCACCTACGCCGCTTATAAGGGAAGAATAATGATGGGAAATCTAACACTCTACGTAACTAAATGCTTTTGACTTCTGTTGTCAGTACATTTTCTACTGGGAAAACAAAATAAAAAAAGAACCTGGTGAGAACTATATATCATTTGATGCATAGCAGTTGAGATATGATTTATTGCTAAAAAGCTTTCGGCTGCCTTATGTTCCATGTCAGGACACATGCCTCTTCTCTTGGAATCCGAGGATTTCTCTCAAGAAATAATATTTAGTTTAAAAGATCTGTTTTTGTTTTCATGTTTTATCCAGATATTTTTCTAAATTAAAAGTGACACTAAAAAGTTTTCATTGACCCTATTTATTTTTGTTAGATGCAATGCAACTAGATTTGGAAGAAAAAAGAAAATGAAAGAATTTTTGTAAGCCTTTTTGACAATGATACACTTTGTTTGCTCAAATATGTATGCTTCTTCTGATGAATATATATATATATATATATTCATGTATATATATAGTTATATATAGTTATAATATATGTATATATATAGTTAAGTAATTATTTAAAAATTATTTTTCTGTCTTAAAAAAAATGCTCAATCAAACATTCATAAAAAGCAAAAAATTAAAAGTTCTCGGCTGCAACTGAATCTGAATTCATTCAGAGAAGGGATGCGTTGAAATTATACTTTGAATTGAACGCAAAAATTGTGAAAACATCTAAAAAGGGTTAATTTATCCATATGTCATTTTCTGGGAAGATAAAGATATTATTTTGTCTTTTTTCATTAAATAAACATTCGATAAGTTAATAACACTAATTGCGAATATAAAGATTAATACGTTTTTTTTTAAATTTAAGATGATTTTAAATGGGGAAATGTGTTAGCATTTCTAAATGAGAAATGTTAAAATGAAGTAAAGATTTTATTTTAAAGGGTATTATTAACTATAATTATTAACTATAATGCACATATTATATAATGTATAATTATAGCTATATTAACTATACTGGGAAAGGCGCTGGAAGAAAATTTGGTTTTTACATTAATTTAATCCTATTGAGGCAATTAATCCTTTTTTTTCATGAACTCTTATTAAAAGACATGTAGGTAATCATATATAGCAGAAAATAAGTATTATCTTAATGCAAATATTTCTCAAGTCTACTTACTAAATATGATCGATAGAATATTTTTTTAAACTTTTAAAATGGATCAAGCAATTGTCGCTTTTTATTTCTTTAAGAAATTTAAAATAAAATTCAATGTTAAGTATTGTAGTCGTTTGCTGAAAACTATGTATTTGTTAAATATATGGTAAGAATATGTAAAAATTTAAATTATACTTTGCTTAATATGACATTCTAAGCCCATAAATGTGAATGAAAAAGGAAAATATATAAATATCAAGAATCCTAAAATAAATTTGAATATCATTGAGGGAGCTTATTTTCTAGGATTGAACGAATGGATGTCATGCGCAAAAAGCATCTTTTACATATTTATGAATTTATTTTGCTTTTTCTCAAATAAAGTATATCTATAAAAATATCTCTATTTAGCTTGTACCTTTGTTATGATAATACAAATATTTTTAAAATATATTTTTATGTGGCTGCAATTGAAACAGAGTTTTCATTCGAATAGCATTATATCTAGATGAAAAGCTATATTAAAATAATTTACGGTATTTCTTAAAATAACTTCACAATGATTATATTTTCTTATAAGATTTCTGTGCTATTATTAAGATGTAAAATATAGCTGAATTTGATAAGTTTAAAATATTGCTATCTTTTCAGTTATGATAAAGTAAAAAATGAAAACTTATCTGTGAAAGTTTCCGTATTTAATTATTATTATATTATACACCAGTTCTGTTATTTTTTACTGTTTCATTTTATAAATTTCAGATTTGCAACATTTTTAATAAAACTTTTTGAATATTTTTGAATAAAAAAAAAGATGTTTCCAAAATAATAACTCGAATGAGATGAAAAATTTAGAAAAGTTAAAAGAGAGAAAATAAGTTTCATATAAAAGATATATTAATTGAATAAAAAGTGCCCCCTAAAAAAGACAATAATAAAATGCGGGGGAAACGTAGAGTCATTCGAACAGTTTCCTCGAAGAATGAAATCGCTCGAAAAGATATAATAAAAAGGCCAAATTTTAGAAAAGCGCTTTTAAAGTACTCCTTTCCTAAACAAAGTATTTTTTCTTCCGCACTTAAGAGTTTCGCAACTTCTTTCTAAAAACATTTATTCTCTGGCATTCTGGAAGCCATTTTAGCCAAAGGAAGTGCATCGAGCGTCTGTACATTCCCCAAGCTGACGTTTAGGGTCTTGTGGTGGAAAAATTTACAACTTCGGAAACGTCTACTAAAGCAGAGAAACTCGTCTAAACTTGAAGCGATTAAGCCTTCAATATAGATATATGTGGAGCAGCCGCTCCTTAAGATGGTACTCCTAATTAATTCCAATATTTGACTTTGCCCTAAGTGTAGCAGCGGTATGTGTTATCCGTGCTTGGGGATAATGAAAAGCGGTCCCGGAAAACCGAATTTTGTCACGAATCAAAGTTTGCCGAAGCTTTTCAGTATTGGTCATAAAATTAATTACTCTACCGATCAGCTTTTGGCTCCTCTTTAAAGAAAGTGAATTCTGCGTCCAGATCTAAATTTGTTTTTCGACTTCCGCTTTTTATAGCAGGGTTTAAAACAGTAGTGTGTATTTTTTTTTATATTTGTTTTTAAGAATGTTTCTTGAGATAGACTTTACCCAAAATGATTTTATTTCTCTTCTTTTACTATCTTTTGTTCAGGAAGTTTTACGTTCGAAAATTTGATTAACATTTATACTCTGAAGTTGTTTATTTCATTAGTTTTGTGTTAAGAGATTTAACAGCAAAGAAATCTCTTTAGTTTTAAAAACAGTTTTACTTTTAAGTTATTGGCTTTAAAATAGCTCTAGCTCTTATCTGTTTTGATTTTTAAATTTATTGTAAGTCCCTGTATTTAGCTTAGATACAGTAATAATTTGTAAATAATCATAGAACTAAAAATAAAAATTGAATATTTTAGAACTAATAATAGATGACTAATAATAAAATTTTATACATAGAACTAATAATGAAAAATGTACATTAGGATATAAGTATTGCTTAAGCCAGTAATATATGAAATTTAAAAAAATTTCTTTGATACCTTAAATATTTTTGAGATTCATAGTTATGAATAACATTTGCAAATATTACGTAATCACAATTCTATAATTGATCTAGAGTCGATTCAGATCATGTATTTATGGCCTAAATAATGCGTGTGTGCGTTATTCTTTTAGTTCACTTAAAATAATGTTTATCTTTCTATCTCATTAAAAACAAAAACGTAAAATAAATAAAATTAAAGAAATGCCAGAATCTGTATTATACCTCCTAATGTTGCCAGGTATTTCCTTTTCACAGCAAAAGACAACGCCTCAACGTAGAATCAACGCAACAGGTTTTCGAAATCTTTTGAAAAATGTTTAACCATGATGCCATTACAGCTATACACAGCTACAAAAATGTCTCTGTTTCATCCTTTTGAGCATGAATTATGTGCTCTTTTTTATATTCAATTATTTTTGAAGTGAAAAATTCTTTAGCGGCGTTGGGCACATTTGGCAGGGGAAAATCTTATGGGTTCGCGTCACCGACATGCACTGACTGGCGCACGCGCAGTGTGCTGTTCGGCTTAGACACTTTTTGGATAGGTGAAATCTCGTGCGTTCGCGTCACCCACATGCTTATAGCAGTATATCTGTAGCTATACAGCTGACGTATAGTGCTGTGTATATCTTATAAGGGAAGTTCAATGGATTTAGTGAAAAGTTCAATGTATATATACTGTGTATAGCTCGTTGTGATTCCGAGAATGGGCAATACATATTAATGGTTGCCGTTTACATTTCGCCTGGAAAATCTATGAGACAGATACAACAATTTTTATTCGAAAATTTGATGATTTATACAAAAGAAGGTTCAAAAATACTTGAAAAAAGATTTGGTGAAAATTTTTTTTCATAATGTACCGATGATTTTAAGTGGATACTTCAATATTAACTTTGCAGATGATAAAAATCTACCACTAATGGAATTTCTAAATGAAACACTTAATTTAAATATGTCCAATGATCGAAACCTCAGTACTACAAAATATAAAACGACGATCGATGCGGTTTTACGCAATATTTGATAAATTTGAATCAAACATTTCCTTTCTTTCTTTAGTTACCATAAACCTATTGTATTTTTTAGAAGAAAATGAAATAATTGAATGTACAAAAGTCTGAGTATTGTTGAAATTAATGATGACAATGATGCAAACAATTAAAATATGTTAAAAATCAAGTACATTGAAATTTAAGTAAATACAAATACTATCCATAAATAATATGATTGCATATTAATTGTTATTTCAATTGATTTGTATTTATATTTTGTCATAATCTTGTACAGCCGTATATATTTGAATAATAAAAAATCATATATAAAAATTCATTTAGTTGTTGCTCGGAGTGTCAATAGATGTGAAAACCAGATTGATGTTGATAATTTTAATTAAAACATTAAGAAATTTCAAATTTTAATACTAAAAGTTCTAAGTTTTCACTTCTATCGGCAATCTCTATAACTGCCAATTTTTTTTTGTTTTACTATCTAGTTGACTAAATCATTTGCTGGATTTTTTCAGAATGTTTTTCAGAAAAATCGCACATACTTTTTACCCAGAAGACATGGTGTATAGTAATTCTGTAAAATACTTCCATTGTTTGACTATAGAAATTCGATGAATCACTGAAGATAATCTCAAAGTAATATAATTAATTACAATCAAATATTCGGAGAGTTCAAACAGAGGATCCAGCCTTGCCGTATGCATACGGCCAGCACTACTATGGTGCAATCACTTTCTTACACTGTGATTTTCTGGCCACTTAGTTTCTTAACCTTCTGAGTTATGTGCCATGCTGCAATCCCACTATTATCTCTTAACAACTGGAATCGTGATTAATCAAAGTATCTTCAACCATCTGTTTCCAACTGATATGTTCATGATCTCAACAAATTTGCTATGTTTATGTGGTAGTGTGGATGTTAGTTTATGATTATTAAAGACGTTGTGCTTATTCTTCTGTACATAGACACGTTTGATGATCGTCTCGAATGATATTATTTGACACAGTGCAGCTTGACTGGTAACACCGACTTCTCTACGTAGACACTCTGTTGGTCTCTATCATTAAATATACGTGATCGGCCATTAGTTGTCCCTGAGGCAAGGCAATGTCTAAAATTATAATATTCATGGTAGACTCCTTAAATGTGGATCTAGGAATATTGAATTTTCTAACGATTTCAGGAAATATTTTGCAGCCTGTGTCTAGCTCCAATAAGCATTTTGTTTTTGAAATTTGTTAACTACTATCATGAGCTTCTAATCTCGGCAATTGTATTTCCCGAAGATTATTTGAATACAAATAAAAGACCTGACTATGAATTTATGCACTTCTAGCGTAATTCTACTGCCATTTAGATAGTTTTTCAATGCTCTCCCCCATTATTTCTGACATAGCAATGTGTATAAATTAAAGTACTTATACTTAATATTATAATTTTTTGAAAGACAACAGTAATATTATAATAAAGTTTAATAATACTGTAATAGAAAATTAATGAAAATCTTACATGAAAAAACGCAACTAATTTGTATATTATAAAAGTTTTCCTTATAACTTAAATAACAATACAAATATTTTGCTTTAAATTGAATGCCAAAAACGATATCTTAGACTTAAAATTATTTAATGAATGATGCTGAAAACACACACAAGGCACATGCATAATACAGTCCTTTTCATTAATGTTAAAGCTTTACGGTTAAAGTAGAACATAACGTACAGATATTTTTCAATGAGGTTAAAAGTATACGCACGTTTAAAGTTTAAGAAACTTTGCAGTAAAAGCAAAATACGACGTCTAATTCTTCAATAAAGTAAAAGTAATCCTTTTATATTTAAGATCTTTCAGTTTTTCTTTATTTACATAAATAAAAACTAGAATTTTACAGTTCAGTATTATAAACTTAAGTATCTTATTAACTATACTTTGCTAAGTTTTGATTTTCCTACCTTGTAAATAAGTGATATTTAAATATATAGTTCAGCAGTCTTTATTAAATAAATCAACATTTTAAGGAATGAATGCCTAAATTCTGAATTAATCGAGTTTTCTTTAGGGGAAAAAACGCATTAATTAAAACTGTGTTAGTTTTTTGAAGTTTCCCTTTTACTAACATAATTCTTAGTTTGAGTGATAAATTATTTTAATTAAATTTAGTAAATTTAAAATTAAGTAAGGTTTCTTAACTAAACACACAGCAAAGAAAATTAAAGAATTATTTTTTTTCGTAGGGTTTGATTAACTTTCAAATAAATGTTAAAAAAATCAGTGTCATAAATGTATATATTTTAACAAACAAGAAAACCCTTATGGTATAATTTTTCTTATAAATGAAATAATGAACACTAAATCTTGGAAAATCCATAGAACTCAAAGTCCTTATATGTCGCACTTTCCTGAATTTATTTTGGATTATACTTCATAAAAGCTTAATAAAACACTTGAAACTTGAATCTTAAAAAGGAATAATGCTTCGCTGATACAACAAAATTGCAATTTTATAATCAAAATAATTATGAACTTAATGGCGCATCATATCAATGCATCTTTCCTTGTTAGATAAGTGTGAATTATTTTGGGTTTTAATTTACGTCGTTCTCTAAAGGAACATGAGGACTATAGGCAGCGAACCTGAAAATTCTGAACCACAGTTAAATGACGAAGATGACATTTGAGGTGATACCTCTCTCTCTTTAACAGATAAGGAAGATATTAATTTTTGTGTGTGTTTCAAATGTAATAGTGGATTGGTAATAAACATTGCTGACTTAGCACATACCGCTAGAGCTGGTATCACATTTCAATGCGGCACCATATAGGCGCATACCAATCACCGCAGGCAGTTTTAACGCCCAGTTTCCTCCCCAGAGGGAGGCACCTAAACTCTGAAGATGTTATAATTTGTAGTAGGAACTTAATTTTACCATGAGTACCCAAGCCTATCAGGCATTCCTTAACATGCAGCATAATCATACGACATTAACGCAGTTGATTTTTTGCATCATGAAAAACCACCAACTTGGGCAGGGATTCAACCCACAAACTTGGGAGTACAAGTAAAGTGTCTAACCAACTACGGCCATCCAACTGGCATAAAATAGAGAGTAACGGAGGAGTTATATGAGATAAAACTTAATGAAGTCTTATTATATATGAGGATTAATGAAAACTTAACCTATATATAAGTATAAACTACTATTCTTAGGTATTTAATAATGAGCAGAAAAGTGAGCTTTATAAGTGAAATATGGAGTACCAAGGGATATCTTAAAGTGATATGCGTCCTCTTGTAACTTTCTATTGAAAAGAATGTAAGATACATCTCCCCATTAATTCCACTTTTCTCCCTTATGACCATCCCAGCGAAACAAATTGGAATTTATCTCATTAATTGATCTATTGAGAATTCCATCCTCATTTGGGAAGCACTTCAGAATACTTAAAGAGCGGATATCATTTAACGATTTGACTTCTATTTCCAAAGAATATAACGATTGTTAGTCGCTTTTACAGAAAATCATTTTATATTCGGAAGTAATTGAAAATTATTCATCCAATGAACAATGTTGATTATGGTGCAATTATTTCTGAGCTTCAATTAACTTACTGCAAAAATGGCAAGTATTCTTTAAAATAGATTTATATATTTGAGTATTAAAATTTGATGTGGATTAAAATTATTGTACTAGGTTTAAATAATTATTTTGTATACCATAGCTTCTTTTCATATTTTACCAATTAGGATTTTGTAAAATTAATTTTAAAATTTAAGCTCTGTTTTTTAGCAATTAGTTTTAAAATTAATATTAACTTTTCCTATAAATACATCTAAACAATATTTTTAACGAATTTTTTTTTTCATAATTTTTTCTAACAATTACGATTTTTTGCATATAATTTGAATCCACGTGTATAATTTCCATGACAGCAATTTTTATACAAAATATCTTAATTTCTGAGTTATTTGAATATTTTCATATTATGTGTTTTTCTTTTAAACTATACAGAATAGTTTTTTTTCTCTTTTTTTTTCTTCTGAAATTTAACTTGTGCTTTCTATTGTTTCATTTCTTGACAAAATAGTTCTTTGAGAATGTAACAGTTGAAATTTCTGTGGTTAAATATGTTTGAGCGTATGATTTGAATAGGATGTTTCTTCACATCATTATTTAATTTTTTTTAACACGCGATTTAGTTTAAATCTATATATTAGATTAAAAATACATTTTTTTTTAAATTTTAAAATAATAAATTGATAAAAATACACAAATATTTAAGAGAATTTCAATTAATCAAAATTGAAAAAAATGCTTGATGCAGGTTGCATATTTTTAACAAATTGATATCAAAGCATTCATATAAGCGAAAAGTGCAAGGTTATAAAACATTTCTAATCATTTCTAAGTAAGATTTCTTTTTTTATATTAGTTTATTTCGAAAAGAATCTGAATAATAATTAAAAACCATCCAAGAGTCTAATTTAGATGATCAATAATCCACTTTCCTTATATCGTATGGTGTTGAGAACGATGTAATACGCATTATTCATTTATATACATGGGACAGCCTGATGTAGCCTTTTTCAGAATGTTTGGCATGACACCCTCTCACTAGTTGTCAAAGGAACTATTTTCATAGCCGGATAGCGAAACCTTTTCTGTTTTAATGAGATATTTACAGGAGACATAGTCAGCAGTTGCTCTGTAATACCACTGTCATACCTAGGTCGACTTCTAATATTACCTTTTTCTTGAAATCAATATTTTACAGACATATATGAATGGCACTACTTGTTACACCAACAGAAGGCAAGTCTTCTGTTAAATCACTGATCCATTGATTCGGTGAAATTATTATGTTGTGACATACTCACACAAAGCCACCTTCTTTCAAAACAAAAACTGAACTAATGGACATTTCAACTGAGACAGTAGCAAAAGAGGCTTCTGTGAAATCCTGATTTCTGTGTGTAAATTCTTTTTTTTTCTTTTGTATTTTTGACAACAGAAACGTTAACTTTGTTCTTTTTTCATCCTCACTTTAGGTTACAGATATATTGATTTCGATGTTTATCGGTTGAAAATGTTGGGTAATTGTGTTAAAATCACGTGCTATCGTAAAGTAACTTAAGGCAGCATATATATGATAAAGATCTCACTATATGTACTAAAATAATATTGTTTTATCCAGTAGTATTTATGGCATGCGTATATATATATATATATATATATATATGATATTTAACCTCATTTTTAAAATTATAATTTTTAAGAAAATGTAGGAAAATAGTTATAGACAAATTGAAATATAATGTACGTATGACGAAGTTCAGGACTTGATTCTACTAAGTGCAGAGCACAGTTTGACGAATTATTCATAATAATAATTTTCTAGGGTGTTAAAATTAAAATGCTGTGGAAGTAGGCATCATAATGGAGCTTTTTCAGCTGATCTTGGAACAAAATCATTAAATGTTTAGCCAATAACAATTTACTCCACTTTCTAAAGTTTGTCGTTAATAACTCTTAAACTTATCTTCTTTTTTTAATATTTAGTATTGAGTTTCCTTGTATAGTTTAAGGAAAAATTAATTGTAAAAGTTAAAATACATATCTGCATGTTGCCTTTTAAGAAGTATATACCTATTTGCTTGTTGAAAATTTTTATATTTGATAAAATTATCAATATACATTTTACATCAACTAAATATTAGAAAAAATGTAATAAATTTTGGCACTCTTACTTTAAATCGTAATTTATCAAGCTGTATTAAAATAAAAGTAGAAGTTATATTAGCTATGTAAGTAATTCAGATCAATAAATTAAATATTCTTATCAATAACCCCAAAAATTTTTAAAGACTTTTTAGCAAATTATGTAAAATTTAGCTTAGCAAAATACAAAAAAAAAGTAAATTATTTTTATTGCTGACAATATTTTTCTCAAATCATTTTACATGCGTTTTTCTCAATAAGATTTGTATTGAAAAATTAATAATGTTATCACAGTAGCAACAATTTAGGATAAAAAATTATAATTATTTGAAGTAAACAATTTATTTTTGTATCTGTATTATTTATATTTATATTTATATGACGTAAAAATCATTGTTTAACTCTTATCAAACAGGCATTTAATTTTTTTCTGTACTAAATGAGAATATAATATGAATAAATTGCCATGTGAAGTAGATAAAAAATTTAACCATAAAATAAAAATTAATTGTTTTTCTTTTATATTTATTGCAATTATTTAATCAAAAGAACATATAACTGGGACTTTTTCCTTTCTCCAAAAAGATGTCTTCTAAAAAATAAACGTAACTGGAATATAAATCTGAATTGTCTTGACGAACCCTTAATACCTTATCACTCGTAAATGAATATTTATGCAATTTACTTTTTGATTTCAAAAGAAGATCGAAAATATACAGAGCATAAATTTTATTTTACTGTCTATTCTACTTTACATTTTCAGAAAATAGTTGCTTTTTTCTCATATGAAGGGGCGTAAATCTTTCGATCAGAATCAAATTTGACTTGTCTTTACTCAATCTGAAAAAAAGATAAATGAAACGTTACGTTCTGCTGAATCGATATCCAATTCTAGATAAAGTTCAAGAAAGGTTTATTTTTGCGCTCAATGCATTGAAATGACGAACTTTTCAAGCTACATAAAACTGCAAGCCCTTTAAAAATCTTCCAATTCGCCCAGAATCTCCGTTGGATTTCTTAAACCTACTCTGCCAGTCCTAAGGAATAGGGTTATCAATATATATGTAAAAGGTTGTCCTTTTGTTCACCGTGCTCCGTTTTTATCCAACTGAAATCCATTTGTAAAAATCACATTTCCGGAAACTTTGCTTCACGTCAAACAAAATGACATGGGAGAAGAAGGGAAAAACTGAAGGGAAAAAGGATAAAAAAATGCTACTTCTGTTCTTTTCGTTTGTAAAAAAAAGAAGAAAAAAACTATATATTTTATGTGGGCAAAAACTAAACTTTGGAATGATGTGACGATGTTCGATGTTTTTCCCCTTTTATTCTTCTGTATGAATTGTATAAGCTTTGTTTTAAGGTAATATTTGCACTCAAATCAGATTCCCCCCCCCCTTTCAATGGATGTTTCTGCTTTCCTTAAAATTTCGAACGATTTTCGTAAGTAAAAATTTTGTAGTTACTATAAAAATACAGATGGTTGATAAAACAAAAGATAGCTATATGTTTTATTTTACTTATATCCTTTTAAAATGGACTTTTTACTTTTGAGTAAATGCTTTGTAAATTTTCAGTAGGTTAGATCTTAAAAAGAATGCTTCATCTCACAATTCGAACATTTTATTTTTAAGATGTAATTCAGTACCAATATTAAAGCCGTGATAGTCAAACAACATTGGCAAGGGATGCATTCGAGCTATAGTTAACGTGAACATTTATTCTTTGACTCAAAAGGGGACATTGGTTTATTTAGGTCAATTAACAGGTACACAATGAAAAAAAACACTTTTTAAAGTTATTTATTCAGGAAAAGTTCGTTAGCTTAAATGTTACGAATTAAAAAATATACCCAAAATTTTTATTTATATTTATATTTATCAGAGGAACAAATTTGCTTTAATATAACTGATGAAGATTTTAAGTAAAAATGAAACTTTTGACATGCTTTTTTTTTATATTCACCTGAATTATCAACATCGTCTTTAGAACTGAAATTTGTTACCAGGTTTTCTCAGATGTCCACAATTTGTTCATCATAGAAAATACTCTTCCTACTGGAGCATTTGTAGCAGGCAAACATAAAATATATTCAATTAGAATAGAAAAGTTTTCATGCTGCAGATTGTTGACGTGAAAGTGTTTGAATACTTCCACCCAACGAGTTTCCGTGGAAACATTTAGATTATTCCATTCGGTTACTTTTTGCGATGTAATGTAGTTAGAAATTAATAAAAGTTCGTCAAAAACTTCTGTATCCTTATTATACTCAATATATTCCTTTTAAATTAATATGTCTAGAGATTTTTGTGAACGTCTTCCCATGCGGGGACCTTTTTTAAATCTGCCCAATAAAATATTTCCATTTCTCAAATATACTCAAATTTTCGAGTGGTTTCCGAAAACGGGACAATTTTACGTCCCAAGAGTTCATTTCGGGGACACCGGGATTCGTAATTATAAAAAGGGACAGTCCCGTTCAAAACGGGACGTCTGGTCACGTTAGCTATAATGCCACTAAGCATCCATCATGTAGAGAAACTGAAGCAGATTAAATCCAATCGAAGCGAAAAGTCCTGCAGTTGGTTTAGTGTGAAAGTTCAGAAAGTGGGTGCCAACTGAGGTGTTGTCTTCAACTACTTACCATGGTTCAAAATTACGGGGTCCATTGATAATAGCCTTGATGAGGCTATAGCGCAATGTTTATATAAAATTATTTGCTGAGCAACTATATTTCGATCTTTTGTTTCTATTTTTAATCGAAGCAAAAGCAAGGCCTGAATTTTTTTAAGAAAAAATAGCTTACTTTATTCAAATTAAATATAATTTTAGCTATCGTTTCTAAACTCAAACATTATTTTATGTAATCATGTATTTCGTTCAAAAGATTTTAAAGAATGTTCATCATTATATGGACCAGACATATGAAATGTTTTTCTTCATTCAGTTGTTATTAAGTTAAGTAATTTCTGTAAATTCTGTTAAAATAATATGAATATGTTATAAATGGATTTTTTTCTTAAGTGAAAAACTGCGAAACGTAAAGGACACATGAATGTACTCTTCTAAGTTGGAAATTTTAACCTCAAAACTATAAGATCTTTTCGTTTGTAAACTATTGCATTACAAAATAATTTTAGTTAGCAAGTAGTGATAGATATGAGATAAAGAATTTTTTAAAAGCTGCGCTATATGCTGTTATTAACGATACATTATTCAAAGAAGGGGAATTAATTCCGCTTATATGTTGATGTATTCTTCGAAAAAAATAAATTGCATGTAATAAATATTATATTTCTTTCCCCCCCCCTACACTATTACATCGATCTAGCACATGCCATTAGAAATTAGATTTAACGTTATTTTTCTCATTATCAGCAGTTCTACAAATCATTCTGGGCTAAATACTTTCAAAAAATTGATGATAGTTAACTTATGCCATTTAATTAATAAAAACAAGGGTTTCCCCACATCCTAAATTTATGTCAGAAATAAATAGAAAAACGTAAATACAATTAAATTAGAAGACTAAATAAAATAGGCACTGTGAGCAGAAAAAATCTATTCATTTAAATCTAATATTATTTAAATAATCAGACATTAATACGTTCCACACCCACACAACACTATTTACTTCAAATAATTCTGTAGAAATGGAATACAGTGGTACTAACAATAAAACAGCTCCATATCAGTCTTAAAGTTTCCGGTGTATTAGAACTTATGTTACGTTACAAAAATATAGATATTACTAGCTACGTTTGAAATACGTTCGAACGAAAAGTTTAACCCATTAATGGATACAACATCAACCTTCCTTATTACTTCATAACGTTGGACAGTAAATTTTTGTTCAAAATAAAGTTTATCACCCTCCAGTATTCCACATATTTCATTTAGTCATCACAAGTTAGTAGATTCAATAATACGCTTTCATTAAATTTATACAACCATTTTCTTATAATCTAAATACCAATTTAAAATATAGTAAGATAGTTTCGTATTAAAACTGTGAATTTCCCACGCCCAGTAAGCTTTAATTTCAAGTTACATTGCAGTACGAAATTGCGTAGATTTACAAGAGCTCCATCTGTATAAATGTCTCAACATATTACTTATTAGTTTGTAGTGATGTACTGGTGAACGTAGCCCAAATTTTTATATTAGTGAGTATTTATTTATTACGTCGCACTTAAAGCAACATTATGGCTTTTCGGGATGGACCTTATAATTAGTAAAGTGACAAAGACCGAGATCTCCACTAGCACCCTTCTCTTAACTTCAACACTACGTCAATTGAAAGACTTCTTTGATCCATAACAGATTTAACGTGCAAAGGCGGGTGGGACTTCAGTTACACGGTGGGACTTCAGCCGCAGTAGATTTTGAGCCACTGATTCGATAATGCTGAGCACGAGCTCGTTCCTATGCCCGATTGGCTACCGCGGCTAAAGGAATTTTACCAGGTAAGGGTTAAAGAGTTTTTACTTCAAAGGTAAGCAGATACTATTTAAGCTTGAATAGTTAAGAATTCTTGTATATGTCTATTACAATACAAGCCAAATCATAGCATTTGTTAATTATTTTTCAAATCGAAACTAACATAAATATTTTCTTAGCTGGGAAGAAACGCATCTCATTTTCAAATATTTCAATTAAAAAAATCAAATAATCAAAAACCAGGGTGAAACCATGGAAGCCGAGTTGTTACCTCAGCAATTGTTGAGTCGTGAGTTCGAGTATTAATTCACCTGAAGATCTGCCGGGTTAAAGGGTGTGTGCATTTCAAATTTGTTGAATCTCAACATCCATTCATTGGCATGGTGTGGAAGTTTTCATCCTCGGACTTTTTTTTTTGGCAATGAATTAAAATTATGAGGTTAATCACTAATTATCATCGAGTTGTCTTAGAGTATGTTATTAATTAAAGACAAGTCATTTATCGAGTTAAATGTCAAGGTATTTATCTCTAATATTATCCATTGAAAAGGTATTTGAAATTCAAAACCAATGTTGGCTTTATCAGAATTCAACAACAAAAAATTCACTTTCTTCTTCTGAAGAAAGAAATTCTACTAGTTTTCTACCTGCTCTGAATAGAAATATTCGAAGAAATTTCATTAAGATCTCTAAAAAAAGTTGATTTAACATGGAATAAAAAGTCAACTTCTTCGAAACAGATATAAATATATGAGTACGAGTATATATATATATATATATATGTTTTAAGGTAATAATATATTTCCAAAATATCTCCCATTTATAAATATATATCGTAGAAATTTCTCATCCTTTCAATTTTCATTCTTTAAAGAATAAAGAAAAAAATCATCACAGTAGAATAGTCTTGTATATCTAAGGTATGCATTTTGATGCATATAGAAAACTTAATTCTATAAAATTACACAGCAGAGGTTTCCCCTTTATTTTGACTGTGGTTAATAGCATTGCTACGTCAGATCATGATAGTGAAAGAAAAAAAACGCTGTAAAATTGTGTAATTTTTTGTCACAGTAACTAATGATTTAATGGGTTTTTTTTTAAAATAGAGATGTGTCGCAAATTAAAAATCGCTATGAATGTTAAAGATTGAAAATAACAAGTGTTATAAAATTTTGGAATCTTAACTAAATCGGTCATATTTTGAAAAACTTTCCTGGAGTTGTGTGCAATATTTTTATTTTTATGGAGATTAAAATTTAGGTGGCATCACTTTCTTAAACCTCTAATCAAACAAACTACGTGATTTTAACTTAAGTAGCAAAACGTTTTGCTCCACTTGTAACTTTATTTATTAGTACGGCTACATAAGATCATTGTTGACAAAAAATCACTTGTCAAATTTGTGGTTGCTGTAGCTAGTGATATGATGGATTGTGTGAAATGTCCGCATTTTTTATAAATTTGCAAGTCCTTTCTTAATGAAGTAGTAGTAATTTTTTTATATTCGCCAAAACTAATACGACTCACTCTACGCACTCTTGATGTTGATTTAATGTATGTAAGTATATACATATATATGCATGTCTGTGTATTTTTGTCTCTGTTCATAATCTTATGTATTATATTCACAATAAATATAAATAAACATAAAGCAACCCAAAAGCAAGACGGTACAATGCAATGTAACAAGACCACAATTTTGCTCTAGCATACTTTTAAAGTTAAGGTTAAGATTACAGGCTTAATACATCAATCTTACTTTTATTTTCCCTCTGTATTCATTTCGTTCAGAAAAGAATTTCCAAATTATTAAAATTGCTTCGTCAATATTCTAATTTGCTAATATTCAAGAGAATTCAAAATAATTATTTAGATTATTCTTTCTAATATTACTATCAAAAGTATATTTATTTAAATAAAATAAGCAAGAAATGCTAAATTACTAAATCTGATGCTAAAAATCTCAAAACCATGAAGCAAGAGTTTATCAACATACTTCATTAAAGAAACCGATTCAAATCACATGACTGCATTTATGGAAATGATTGGTCAAAAACATATGGAAATTCTTAGATTTCATAAATTCTTTCATGGGATCAACAGCATATTATATTAAGAAATGTACTATAAAAATAAGATAAAATGGAAGGAATGAGTAAAAATTAAATACTTTTTTAATTCGAAAGCGTAAATATTAAAATTAACAAAAGGCAAGATTTCGCATAGAACCCAAGCTAATTAATTGATTGAGATATTCTTTTAAAGTAAACATTATTAGCTTTATAATTTTTAAACTAGTATTAAACTTCTTTTAAACACGCATGACTTAAGAAATTTAATGGAGTTTAGTAATGTTCTCTTATAAGTTCTTTAATGTTATCATTATTTCAATTTTTATTAGATAGATAATTAGCTGTAAATGCACCTACATCTTTCTCTCTATGTGTTACATATAGTATAATAAAATAAAATATAGAACAATAAGAAGCCAAAATTTTACTTCCTCCAAGATTAAAAAAGAAAGAAATTGGATTTTAAGAAACATATCAAGAAAATAAATGGTGCAAAAGTATATTGTACCAAATTGGATAAAAACAGGAAACAGAAGGGCAGAACTATTAAAATTGAAGATACAAAAAGTTTTTGGACTAAAATAGAGACCTATCATGATTTCCAAAGCTGTAGCTGAATTAGGCCTGTGAAATTAGGGTTAAGCAATACTTATGGATCCACCTTCTCGGTACAGCAGAGATTTTTGACATAATTGAAAAAACATAACCATGTTGAAAAGTTAGACCTATATCTATCACAACTGGATGGAACACCAGACAGTAAAAAAAAATAAAAGTGTGATTATAGTGATAATAGATGGTTTCTCTCATAGAGATGAATTTTGAGAAAATAATTTTTTTAGGAAAAACTAAGATAAAAACACATGTAAAAATAATAATTATTAAGATATATAAAACCAAAGCATCTTAGTCAGAAATATATATATATATATATATATATATATATATAATCAAAATTTCTCTACAAGAGAGAGAGATGAATTAACATGATTAATACCTAAAAGAATATCAATTGCTAGATAACAAGACAACAGAATTTAGAAGGAGATATGAAAAATTGAAATAACAGAGTAAAATAGAAAAGAATGGATGCTTCAGTATTATCAACATTGCTGACTTAGGACAGCTTGTATACATAAAATTTTCTTTAAAAAAATCCTTCTGTATAAAAGTGGGGTTGACATGTTTTTTGGCCAACCAACCTTCCCCCTTTTTTTTGTTAATAATACCGAGCAAATACCAATTGGAAATAATGGATAGGAAATCTAAATCCATTATAAGGAAAGGAAATTTACCCAAAAATTGCATACTGAAATGCAGAGCCCGCGCTAAATCTGAGTACAATAAACAAGTTATTGCCAGATTCTGGACCCAAATACAATTTCAAAACAAAGCAAAGGCTGAAAAATAGCACTTAGCAAAAGTATGAAAGAATAGAAATAATAAAATAAGAAATGTAAACATACTACCATTATCTTAGAGACTCTTAATATGGTTTAAAAGTTATAATATATTCTAAAAAGTAATTTTATCTAAAACTAGAAACTTGGGGTATTTAAAACTATCTAGGAAGAATAATAAATCTATAATATAAACCTTTTAAAACTATTGAAATTTAATCCTTACTATTTAGAATTTCATTATTTAAATATCTATTAATAAAATTAATTGGGTAGTTTTGAATTAAACAGTATTTAGTAAAATGTTTATAATTTTTTTATTTTTTCTGATTTATTAGAAACTAGAAATTTATTGCGTAGTGTGTAATTAAGAACAATATTTCTGAATATAGATACATGCACATTACTCTCCCTAAATATATATATATATATATATATATAAAGAGAGAGAGATATAAGATTTAACTGTCTTTTTTTTTAAATATCATTGTTATATTCCTAAAGAGGAGGACAGCATTTAATTGTATACATTCTTTGTGTTTTCCCTATTAATTTATTTCTTTTTTTTTTGCGATTTTTTTAAATATTAAATGATAAATAAAGCACATTGCTTTAATTTTTGGATATAGGAATTCTTCTTATTTTTTTTCCTGTGTTCGTTATGTAGTTTAGAATTTAATGAGATAGATATATGTTTGCTTTTATTTTGAGGTTTAAAAATATTTAATATTGATCAATGTTCCCTCAAAATATATTTGATAAATAATCTCAAAAGTGCATAATGATATTGTTTTTTCAATTTTGGAAACATTGCACATGATTTTTAACTAAAGAAATGGGAAAATCGGATTAAATATAATGGCTCATAAAACGTATTTTTAAAGTTGCAAAATGCGAAACGAGAAACTTGAAAAGATGGCAAAACTTAAATTATATTTTTTTACTTTGTTATTAGCCGAGTTTTTACGAAACCCTTCAGGACAAAATAAGCTTATTTAGGAGCCTTTTTACTTCATATATTTTGATGAAAATTCTGAGTATTACTATTTTTGGCGCCAAAGTTATAATTTACTTGGATTGAAATTTTTCAAAAATAGTTGACACTCCATGAATTATAATAGTGAAGCAATTCATTATAAAATTCTCAGTAAATTCTTCAAATTGTTTGCAGGAATCAGTAATCTACG
Organism: Trichonephila clavata; assembly: GCA_019973975.1. NCBI lineage: Eukaryota > Metazoa > Arthropoda > Arachnida > Araneae > Nephilidae > Trichonephila > Trichonephila clavata. The sequence continues at coordinate 77,171 of BMAO01021255.1, forward strand.
CTTTAAAACTTTTAAATTGACATTTTTATAAGCTTTGCTGTACAGCTTTTTCCATCACAAAATGTCTGTAAATTCTTTCAATTTCTTTTTTCTACAAATTTATCGTTTTTCCAGAAGATTCTTCCTCTAAAACATGATGCATTAAGAATATTTTTATTATATTTTCTTCAAAATACAGCATTAATAATTTACTTTTCAAAAAAGCTTTAGCAGTCTTTGTCCCTTAGATTGTAAATACAAGAATTTCTAATGAATTTTAAATAGCAGCGAATTTTAAGTGCAAAACAAACATTTCTGGAGACTTAAAATTGTTGTTCATTAATTGTATGAAGATCAATAACTATCCAGTTTGATGTTGTAGTAAAATTTCTATTTTAATGCCTTCTTTTAAAATAATTATTTTTCTGTAAAAAAAAAAAATCTTTTTTAAAGGTATAAGAATATTAAAATTAAAAATGTAATGCTAAGTACTCATTTTATTTATTTTATTATTATTACTCAATTTTAGTTTATTTTTCAGATGACAAACATTGTCTTATTAATTTTAATATTTAAAGGGGGAAAAAAAATCCTTTTGTGGTCTTCATATATTTGTTTTTAAGTTAGTAACTTACTTACTTTGGAAGCTATGCATGAAATGAAAAGCTATTTCCTTTCAACATTACGCCATTCTGCTCAATATCGACATTTCATCTGAGATGGAAACACCACTAATCATACGTCATCTAATAAACACTCAGAGTCGCAATAATGTGTGCTTTTGGACATTTCGACTATGGTGAGGATAACGGGCAAGCGTCTGTTCCATTGGCATGAAGCAGAACCCCATTGTTTGAAGCCAACGTGATGCTTGAAGCATATCATTTCCCCGCTTCGGCGGATTCGTTGATGGAATGTAAACCGCCTGAATCTGACATAATCAGTCTACTGGGCTCTTCATTTAACACCGCATTAACTCACAACAGTTTCGCACCAAGTCTGTGGTCACAATGTGTCTATGTCACGAAATAGTCTTGAACAATGCCAGTCATAGCTGCTACTGCATTGCTGAATCGTTGACCATTTTCACAGATTCCCTAATGATGGGCATAAGAGGCCAATCACTGTTAATTGTGTTTTTAAATATCAATATATAAAACTGAAAACAAATGTTTGAGATTATACATGACTTGCTCCGAGTATTGATTAATCTTTTAAAGACAATTCTGCATTTATTACTTATCAGATTATTCAGTGGATTTAATGAATTTTTTATGTATCTACGAAAGGGTTTTTCAACCAGACATTAGACCTTCAGGTGTATGTAAAGCTGAATGAGTGAGTGAATGAATAATAACGTCACCCTGTTCAGATACACGGGGATGGACCTCGTAATTTTGAACCATGGTCAAATGACGAGGATGACCCCTGAGCTTGCACCCCTTCTCCTAACTACCACACCACACCAATGGGAGGATGTTTGAGTCCTCGACAAATTTATATGCATCGCTAACGAATCCCGAACTCATGGCCTGCCTGCTACGAGTCCGTTACCTTGGTCACTAGGCTACAGAGACTACGTATGTAAAGACGAATAAGAAATCAACGCATATACTCTTTATTTCCTTCTAAATCTTTTTAGAAAATAAGTATTAATTAGGAGAGCTTTCTTGATACAAAAGTATCGTTTAAAAGATAACTAGTGTAAATGTGCTTTTGATAATTCAATATTTTTATATGAAATACGTCGCATAATTGCATACGAAAAATTTCAGCAGTAAGAGTATTTTTAGCCTTTTTGGACTAAAAAGAGGAAAGTTAATTTGTCGTAAATAGATAAAATTTCTTTTTTTAAGTTTTAATGAGAAAAAACTGAAGAAATAATATTCATTTTGACTGGAAATGTATGCAGTCAATTTCAAACACTGTTTGATATGGTATATTTTGTTCGATATGGTTTATTTCGCACTTCCAAACGAGACTAGTTTTCTAAACATCTTGCCACATCAATAGTATTGAACCGTTACGAAACTTTCTCTACCTACCCGCACTCCAATTTTATAACAAGTAGCGCTATCTTTCTCCACTCAGGGGAAACAAAATTTCTCCACAATATATAGTTTTCAAATGCTGAGGCTTGTAATCCTTTTCTGATCACCCCTAGTATATCAAATCTAATATATTTTCATAACTAGCTTTAAAATGTTATATTTTAAAAATTCAATCTAATGGCCATCGTAGCCAAGGTGAGATTTAGTAATATAATAATGTTTGCTTTTTTACAGTTCATAAAAATACTGATTACGTGCCTTTTCATATAAGTAAATTCCTGAAATTTTTGTAGGTAAGCTTCAGAGAACTTTAAACTAAGATATGAGTAACATAGAAATATTTCACGGATATAAATTATCAAACTAAACAGTACAATAATTCAGAGATTATTTACCACTACTTAAAAGCCATTTAAACTCTAATAAAATTCAATTAAACATGGACGATATTGTTAAGACTATTTGAAAAAAAAATGATTTACTTAAAATGCTGGAATTACTAAGGAAAAGAATGGAATTGGTGATTTTTAGCGCTATAATCCTGAAGAAAAAACTCTAAAAATTAAATATTACACAATATTTTTTTTATTTTGAAAGAAATATCTGGGATTGCATCACTGTGTAAGATATGTGTTATATTATTCTGAAAACACAAAAAGAAAAATAATTTATAAATATTTAAATGATTTTTTAAATTTCATTGCAAGTAACTTCTTTTATTTTTTTTTAAATTTAAAAACATATATTATAATAAAAATTTGTAATTTTCATTTATCTAAGAATTCCTTTTTAAAATATCATTATACTCTATTATTATAAGTTATTCCAGCCTTTATATATTTTTTTCTGATTTTTTTTTAAATTGACTACTTTTTATAATCTATGAAACAATAATTTTGAAAAAGACAATTCGAAAAGCTTGAGGTATCATTAAGAAAAATAATAAATTTATTATATATTTCAAGGACATAATACATTTAATATCAAAATATAGAATTGAAACTATTCACAGATATTCTACTCTAAACATTTCATTGGAAAAAAGCATTGGTAAAGTTATGGTTTGCTCCTCTTTCATTTTTAAATTTGAATGATGCGTGTAACGTAAATAATTCTAAGACATACAGCGTTACGGCAAGTTATAAGTATTCTCTCATACTTATTTAACATTTCACTAACACAAGACAAGTCTTTTATTAGTCTTAAAGTGAAAATATTACTGCTTTCTCATTTGAGGATAAATTCTGTAGCAATTACTAAGTGTAACTTTTCAAATATACGTGATTGTTTTTTTCTCATTTGAAACAAAAATACATTTTGTAAGAATTTAAAAATTTAAGTTCGTTACACAATATTATACAAAAAAAATTGAGTATTGGGAATTATAAATAAAGATTATTTTTATTTATTAGCAAATTATCTTCGGATTTTATTTAAGTATAAAATAAAATTTTATGTAAGTTAAAGGGAAAATGCTCATTGTTATTGAAATCCTTTGGGATTGTGTACTTAGTATAAAAGAAAAATATTTTTATTTCTGTTCTAAAATCTTACGCAATTAATTTTATAAGGTAAAGTCAAATCATTTACTTTCTTATGAAACAGACTTAAGTTATTTTTATTTTATGCATCGCTTAAAATAAAATATTATTTAAAGTTATTCACACTAGTATTTCTCTCTGTAATATAATAAAAATGATTCTAAGCAATTTTTAAAAATAAAAATAAATTTTAAGTGCAATATTTGAATAAAAGTATTAAATAAAGGTATTTTTTTCTTGTTTTTACTAAAAATAAGTGTTTTACATTCATTAAAAAATATTTGCAATCTATTTATGTTTAAAAAGTAGTTTTAAAATAATTATATTTTCATTTTTTACTAGAACTCACTCATTTGCATTTGAAAACCTCTTTTTAATAAGCATAATGCAATGTATAAAAATGAATTTTATCTGCAATAAAAAAAAATTTAATGAAATTTTTTAAAAAAATAGGTTTTAAATAAGCAAATTAAGTTTCACTACATCCGGGCGAAATGCCTTTTTGAAATTAATTTAAAAAATCATTATGCAAATATTTTAGATAGTATTGCTTTGTAGTATGGACATTTTACATTGTGTTTCTAGATTTTACTTTGAACAAACTCATTTTTCCTAAATTATGCCATTATTATTTTAATTTATATATCCATTTGCGAATACAAAAGTAAGCATTAGTTCATCAATTTCAGAGCTTAGGATATGCTCAAAAGTCTAGCTTCATTTAAGATTATTAGAGAGATGGATGAACTTTGCACATCTGTAGAAATAGTCAGCAGATATATTGTACTTAAAAGCAATAATCTGTACCAATATGTATGTTGATGAAGGAAAGACATTAATTATATTTTTGAAAGTAATAATTGAGAAAAATATGTTACAAAAGGCCTCTTTAAAAATACAACTTCATATAATAGTCACTTATTTTATAGAATAATTGGTGATTTCATTGAATATCTTACTATTATTGCAGTTTTCAAACGCATTTTTACAATTATTAGTAGACTATTGCAAATTAAATTTGGTTTACCATTCTAAAACAATTTATCTAGTAACGGAAAGATTTGATGCTGAGCACATTAAATTATACACTTTTAACAAGCAAGGTACGTGAATTACAATGATTAGTAAAAGAAACTATACCACTTTTTAGTGTATAAATGAAAAAAAGAAAAAAAATAAGCGGTGTTTTTCTGAGTTCTAAACACGAAAAGTATATATATAATTATATACGAGTCATACATCATTGATAAAAAATCCCTATCAGGACACATGAAACATGCTTAATTTTGGAGTATAATACTTTCTTAAATTTACAATAAATATTTAGTACAACTCTCAGATTAAGAACTCAGTACTGTATTTCTCTGTTTAGTGTGCACACACGCATATACACACACATACAAAAATTTTACACCAGAAGAATAAGAAAGAAAACACAAATAATATTTGTTTTAAATACGCACTGTAAATTTCGCTTGCATTAATTATTTTCTGAATCCAGTGTTGTAAGCTAAATTTCAGACAATGATACCTTTAAAGGGTTGTTGAATACAATATCAAAGTGCTTTTCAAACTTTCTATCTTTGTTACCCAATTTTCAGTTATAATTTTCATCGCACCTCGCTGATACAACAACTATATATTGAATGCAAAAGTAAGGTACGTTGACACTAAAAATCTACACTGCTGCAATTAATAATAAGCTGCACAAATTATAAGGATTATTAAATTTTGTATATAATTTTTCATATGACACCATGGATGTCATTAGCAATTATTATACTTGTTTTTAATTAAGTAATGATAAATTGATTCCTAAATATTTTTTATACTGCTGATATATTTATATCTTGTATTTGAATCTGTATTTTATTTTTTATTATGTCGGAATGTATTTTGTATGTGTTTGGTTTCCCTTCAGTAAATTTTGATAATTATTTTAAATCTTTTGTTTTAGACTTTTCAAAATGCTCTCCCCCCCACGTAGGGTAATCACGCCCTTATAGGGTGTGCACCCCACTGTTTGAGAAACGCTGCAGTATCGGCCACTTTTTGCATTTGAGCGAAGCTGTTAAACAGCCATGCGAGTATACGGGTTTTTCTTTTACAATTTCGCTATAAGACAAGACAGAGATGTGTTTATCCAGCATAATTTGTGTTCGCAGAGGTTATAATGGAAGATTCTGTCTCAAGAAAACGTGGGTATAACTGAAAATGCATCATTACAGAGGTGAAAAGATAGTTGCAATTTTTCTTGATTTTGGTGCTTGAAACTCTACTCACATGAGAGCCGTAAGTCTCTTAAAATCATTTATGGCTTATTTTGGGTGAAACTAGTTTGTAGTCAAGCAGCATGAGGGTCATATGCATTGGACCAACAAAATAATTATAATCTGGAAAGTAATTTTTATGTCCAATCTTGGCTGTGTATGAAAAATATATATATAATGTAGGTATGCATGTATATATAAGTTGTATGCGTATACATAAAATGTATATACGTCACGATTACATGCATGCATATGTATACACACACATACACACACACACACATATATATATATATATATATATAATTCTTAAAACTGAAATAAAAAAGAAAGTATTATGTGCACACATAAAAAATAACAAATTCATGTTCAAAAAAATATTTAAAAAAATTTTTAATGATAATTTTAGAATAAAAAGAAACAAGGAACTCATTATGTTTAATATTTATTTATTATCTTCAGTTTACAAAAAAATATAAATTAAGTGTAAATTATGAGTGAATGCAATACATCCATACTAAAATATAACATGTATTTTGAGTGTTTCCTTTTGTTACATATAATATAGAGTATAATTTTATTTGAACAAAATTTTATCAATTGACAAGAAATAATATTTGAAATAGTATTTATCAAATGCCATTAATGGAAAGAAAATTAAACTTTCCCTTTTTTTTGTTAATTATTTTTGATTTTTCAAAATAGAATAAATTTTATTGTTATTTAAAAGGAGATATGTAGGCCATCTGCCAATTGTGTGGTAAAATGAACACAATCTGGCAAGGTCAAAATTAATAATGATGCTAATCAAACTCCTTTTATAAGTTTAGAAATTTTGTTCTTTTTGAGTCCCTTTCATGGAATTTTAGAGCACTGATGGTACACACAGTACATTAGTCAATTATTTAAGCAGATAAAAGTATGTGTTAAAAATATATGATAGTTTTGCTTTATGAACCAAATGCAAAAATTTGGCAGTTTCTAACCCTACTTTTGATTTTCAAAATTTATTTCTCTATGATAAGATACGGGTGATCATCTTAAAATCTTAATTGAGTGATTTGTTTTATATGATATATATATATATATATATATATATATATATATATATATATATACATATACCGATATTGATATCTAATTAAAATTATTTAATAACGACCAAATATGGACGTATAGGCTCACCTTACTTCGCAATGAGTTTTAATTGATGCGATGCATATTTTCAATCAACAGCCGTTAAATAAATTACATTGCATCGTGCATACATCATTAGGTCTTGATGCGACCCGTCTAAATCTGCTCCAGCTTATGACTGCACTTCGAAATTTACGATCTCTACCGATTTTAAACCCGACGATGTCGTATAATTACGGCTCATGCCGTTTGTCACATCGATTACGCTTATTTCCGCCCCAGATTTACGGCCAAGCTAGATGAGCTTAAGGTGAATGGTAAACGTAATATATGCAAAGCAACAGGCTCGTAATATTTACACTTTAATTTTATGAGAGAAGGAAATTGGAAGAAGTACTCTCGATCCTGCTTTGCCCGGAACGTGAATTGATGATCTCTCAATCTGTTGCTTGTCTTTAGATATCGTGAAGGAATGTTGGCGTATTTCGTTCTTTTGACATTTAATTAATATCGGATCAAGAAAGTGCTGGAACTAAAACGTCAAACTAAATTTCAATTCCGATGATGTGTCAAAAGGAAATCGTGGATTGAAAAGGAAATGATAAAAATGGGATTTGATTTGATAAACGCTTCTGATTTGTAAAAGTCGTTATTAATTATGAAACTGTTTGTGTGTGTGTGTGTCCAAGAAAGAATTTTCTGAAATATTAGTTAAGATTAAAATCTGGATTCGTCAAGGAGAAGTTATCTGGAATATTTGTACTCATAAAAACAAATAATTTTATTAAATACAGATAAAAAGTTCATTGTAGAAGAAAAACACCTTAAAATGCAAAACTATGTTAAAATTAAGCAAATTAATTCACTAAATTAAAATTTCAGGCTCGATATTAAATAGCACATAAATATTGCAAAAGATTAAGTTGATTGGACGAATTATTAAAAACTAATACTTCCTGTAATGGATTATGAAAATAAAGTCTTAAATTAAGGAGTGGACTTTTTCACATTGTTGGAATAATCTATCGCGTCTCACTGACCATCTGACTGGAACATCTATCTGCTCATGTATCTTAGCGTCCAAGGTTGCAAAACCTTATTTGGGAACAGTAGACCTTGCCTCTCATAGGCTGTTTTACCACTGAGTTGAGTTGAGTTGAAATAATCTATAAAAACAATAGCCATCAGAATATTTTTTTCAAATAATTCAAGTTAAAAATGCTTAGAAAAGAATTTCTATAAATCATATCATTTAATTTGTATACTTTTAACATTATAATATATTAAAACAAATTTATCGAAAATAGAAATAATATATTAAAAAAGCTTTCTTAAATGTGATTGAAGTATTTATACTTATAATAAAATTAATTATTTACTTTTCTTTTCATGCATATTTTTTTGAAAATTGAAGCAAAGAAACATTTACTAAAGTCATTCTTACAATATTTTTAGTATCGTCTTTCTTAAATAATTGCTGCTAATTTTGATTATTTATTGAAAATATAATATTTATATATTAGTTGTGTGTGAGCCTTTACATAGTAGGAATTGAAATCAAGATGATTAAATCAATTGATGTCACATGGTGAAAGAGAAAAAACAAAGAAAATATATAGACTAACACAAAAGAATGAGCTGAACTACTGAAAATCATTGCAGATACTCTGAAGTTAAATTAATAGGAATATGAAACAAAATAATTTGATAAATAAATGAAGAGATAAAATAATAGACGGAAGTCTTACTTTATTTAATTAAACCTACATAATTTTTCGAAGATTTTATTATTTTGAAAGATAAGTTAATTAAAATACATTATCTCAAATATATATATAAAACATCATACACAATATTTAATAACTGTTTTAATATATATTATATATAGCACACATATAATAATGCAATAAATTTCTATTATAACCCAATGACTTTAGACGTAACAAATTACCATGAAAATTACGATTTCTAACATTTTAATACACCTTTTGAATTAAATGATAATACTAAATGAGCTATCAGGAACGAGAATAAAGTAAGATAAATGTAAACAGATTAAGAGAGAATCCTGCTACGTAGCTTCAAAGGAAAATCACTCTAACATGCAAATTTTACATTCCATTTTCTCTCACGTGTAGCAAATTAAATAACAGCATTTCCTGTTATAGTGCTTTACAGGCATTAACTCCTCACGCACGTTTATCACATGCAATTTCTTGGCGAATTAGTTTAATTTCTCAAAGATCCCTTGCCAGAAGGTTTTGGCGAAGGATCTTGGAATCAGATAGTCCAGTCACGGCGTATCTGAAGAGAAAACTTCGATCCATGGGAAGTGTGGCATGATGAGTATCCAGGGGATATCCAGATCCCCCTCTTTCCTTCATTCCCCTTTCGGATTTAGCCTCCGTTGGGGTCGCCGAAAAAGAAGTCATCAGATATTCCCAGAAGAGGCAAACGAAACAAATAATAAAACAGCCCCTGCTTCTCCCCAGACCGCAAAGGAGGAATCGCCAACTCTCCAGATTAAGGCAAAGGATCCTGCATTGATGCAAGTTGTCGTATGGGGAGGAAGAACAAAACAAAAAAGGGAGGGTTGAACTTCCAGGAGGAAGAAATAGGTACCATAACCAGTGTCTCAGCTGGGGTCGGTCATGCGATTTTCTCTGCTTAAGTCCACTTTTTTTTCTCTCTCTCTCTCTTCCTTTGTGTGTGTATTTGTATGTTTTGTTGATTGTGTTGCAAGGGATAGTGAGTTGAGTGTCCAACTGGATAACACTTTGCGAAGATAAAATGCATTCGCTCGCTCAATTTATACACTTGCTCTTCTTTCAAATCGACAAGGAGCGTTCTCTAGTAGCAAGAGAAGGAAAAACTTGGGAGCCATTTATTTATCTAAGTGTTTTCTTTGAATAAGATATTTTAATCAAATTCTATTTTAAGCACTCGAGAATCACTAGTATTCCTGATGAGAAAAATAAACATTTTAAGAGCAAATCCAATTTTAAATTAAGTGTATTTCTCTTTTTGAGATGGGAAATACATTTTGCTTTGTTATTTTAATGGCATCTTTTCTTTTTATGGGATTCCTTAATAAATTTTAAAAGTTTATATATATATATATATATATATATATATATATATATTTCAGTGAAATGCATTTTCAATCCAACTAAGATACATAAAAATATTTTTCTAAAATATTAATGTATATGAAGTAAATATTAGAATTTGCTGTAGTAGTTTTGTAAGTTATATTAAGATTCTTAGTTGCGTTTAATGATAGTAACTATGAATGCCAAAAAGACGCAATTACGATTGTTATAACACAAAAAATATATAATTATTTAAAATATTAGAGTAATAATAGCACCCTTTGTTGAAAATATTTATATTTAAAATGGAAAATAAGGATAAAATGTGTAAAAATATTTATTTTAAAGAATGCATTAAAAATTTTAAAAAAATAGCAAAAAAATAAATAAAATAAAAAAAAAACTAAAAATTTAGTTTATTTGTAAATTTTATTATAGTTGTAAATGTTTTATATATTAGGACGGCACTTTTTTATGTAATAAATTCTATTTGGTTGATTAATCAATAAATTACAAAGATAACATCAAAAGGATAAAAAACTGTATTTAAGAATTCGAAATAAATTCGTTAAAAAAAAATTCGAATGCATGACTAAAAATAGAGCAAGGTTTTGATTAAGTGCTTTGAGTTAAGATTTTTTTGTTCTTATTTTAACATTTCTGATGATTTTCAAATTAGATTTAAATACAAATAATTTCCTAATATAGTAGAATTTTTATATTTTTCTTTCATCTTTTTTGAAATGTATTCTTAAATTATTATTAATATTTCTATGTATCCATATTATTGCTAAAACTTATTTATTATTTCAATGGGTTATTTAATACATAAAAACATTTCTGGAAAAATTTATGCATTTTAATTTAAAGGAATTAAACTTAAGAGAGACGAATCAATTAATCTATTTTTCTTTTTTATTTAATTTTGGTAATATTTTAGATACCAAATTTTGTGAGTACTTTCAATATGAGAAATAATTTATTATTCCATTATAAACTTTTACAATTCTGACTCTTAAAAAATTAATTTAAGAAATTAATCACTGTAAGTGAATAGCATTCGGAAGTATGCTATACATATTTATTTTTCAGTAAAATGGTAACAATTAAATTTGAAAGGCTATTTAGATACTTAAGTGTTAATTACAAAACTTTTTATAAGCAGATACATCTTTGTTAAATGTTCGGTTCTCTAAATGTTTGGTTGAATTGAGCATAATTCATTTGTACATGTGCATTTTTAAAATTACAGCACCCTGCAGCTAGTTTGAAATGGTTAATTAGACCTTAAGGAGACTTGGAGTTTAAAGTAATAAAGCATAGCAAATAAATATATACATTTATGTGAGAGAGAGAGAGAAAAAGAGAGAGTGTATATATGTGTAGGTATGTGTAATGAAATATATTCATTATAAGCTAGTATTAGAAAGGAACTGAATCTCTCCTGCAACAATATATCAATCTTCAAATGACTTCGAAATATCGCTGTTGCTTGATCTTTTACTATTCGAGTGTATAAATTTTTCATCATTTCAAATTTTCAAAAATTTTCATAGTTTCAAATTTTTATAATTTTAGATTTTCAAAAATTTTCATAATTTTTAAGAAAAGTTTTTTTTTAATTTTAAGCTAAATTTAAATTTTATATATTTTTAAAACATATTATAATTCGTTTAATTTTTCATTACTTTTTGTGACAATTAGAAAAAGAATCACAACATTTTAAAAATCTGTTATTATTATCCAATGCTTACTTAAGATAACTGCATATTTAGTGTTTCTTCAAAACTGAGAGAATATTGCATTGAGTAAGGATATTATAAGGAAACCAACATGTGAAACAATTATAAAAAGATAAAAATGAGCAATAATTTGTTTGTTTAGTTTTAAATATTACTTTAAAATATTATTTAAAACATAAAATGAAAAAAACTTGAAGTTTCTTTTGTATATGATGACTTTGAAGGAATTAAAATGAAGTGAATCAGCAAAAAAAAAGAATTTTAAATTTAAAATTAAATTAAAAAAATAAATTATAAATAGACACAGGGAAACAGGGTTACTTTGTCAACTTTATTGAGTTTTTAGATGAAAGGACATTATCAAATGTTTCATGGAAGCACAATGAACTATAACAGATAAAATAAATCAATAATTTATAAATAATTTTTCATAACTTATGATATAAATTATGAGTTATTGATCTAATATTAGAAACAGAAATGAGAGCATTTATATAGTTTCTAAGAATTCGAGATATAAGCTTAGTGAAACCTGTTTGCCAATAAGCCAGGATGTAATGAATCCCAGATTGCTCAACAGATGAAAAGAAGGGAAGAAAGATTGATGATCAGAAGAGGAGCAAATAAATTAAAGCAACAGCTAGACCGAAATATAAGTTAATGGATGATGGTAAGTATTCTAGAGGCGGTTCTTCAGTGTTTCAACTAATTCTTTCATACGAGAATATATTTCTTTTTTGCAGAAAAAAATTCTTTTGAAACCTATTGATCAATACTTTTACATAAAATGTAAGATAATTAAGTTTTGTGCTATCTTAAAAAAGGAACGAAAGCACAAACACATATGAAATCGCCTTTTACTGAATAAATAAGTATGATATGCAAAATTATGTGGATGAATTTAAACTATTGCTGACTTTTTTCACCTATAATATACGAAACATTTTTATTTATACACATACTGGAGCATAATTGTTGTATGTGTTATTTCACTAGTGTGTGGTTATATTGATACAAAACTACATGAAATCTATTCTCAGAGCGTATAAATGGACATTATTTTAAAAAATATATCATGTGAATATATATAATCAATCATACTCAAGTTAGGAAACCTCTGGACATATGAAAAGCAAAATTATTTTTGTAATTATATAATCTACGCTTAGTTATAAAAATGTTACTTTTTTCACTTACAGCAATTCAACACAGTTTCTAATTTATTTTGACACAGCATAGAATAAATCTTAGGTGTGCATTTTAAAACTAGCTACATTTTAATTCTAGCTACCTTTTAAAATATCAATCGAAGTTAAAATTTTGTTTTCATATTTACTGAAAATAGAAAACAAAATTATAAACGTTGTGACAATGTTCTTCATGTTAGTTATCCTTTTAATTTTCTTATTTGTATTTCTCGTATTTAAATGTGTTAAATTGTATATTAGGATACTAATTTGTGAAGTTGGTGCAATTTTTGGGTGACACACATCTCAGTGAGTTTATGCACAGTCATATAATTTTCTTAGGAAAAGAACTGAAGACAAACTAGAAGAAAGCACATATAAATTGACGAATAATATCAAAAAATAGATGAGTGTGTTTCAACTAAAACAATAAAATTCTGAATATAAAACTATTTATTCGATTCTTTTAAAAATATTTACTGGTTTTAAATAGTGAATATTAATCAAGTATAGGAACACGTGATCTTGTCGGAATTAGCCCACATTTCATTGTAATTTATATGAAATGATAAGAAATAATGAGCATTGAGTTATTAACCTATGTTACTTTCTACATTTTTCTTCTAAGTCCATAAAAATTAATTTTTTAAAGTCCTAAATAACTTTCAATCTGCGGAAACAACTTATTTGTAGAAAATAACGGGAATTTAATAGTAGTATTTTAGCAGCTATTGGTATAGCTTGTCATATGTAAGCCTCAAATAAAAAAAATATCTCCTTTTTATTTGAACAAAATATTGATTTGGGCGTTCCTTAACTTTTTTTTCACCAGGCTTAGTTTTTACCCCTCAATTTCAAGAAAGTTCAGAAAGAAAACCGTTACTGTATGGTTTTCACAACACAAAAGAAGAAAGAAAGAACTAAAAGGAGGGGGAAAAAAGAAATTGAAATCGAAATAAAGAAAAAAACTTTGAAGTCGAAAAGTTGTCATTACGGAACGGCACAAGATATGCCTTTTGCTTAGAACTGAGATTAGAACGAAGCTCCCCGAGTCTTAAGAAATAGGGATTATTGATCAGCGCTTTAAATCTTACTAACTCTCTTGAACTCAAGTGACTTAGAGCTTTTAAAAAGAAAATAAAGATAAGATAAACTAATAAACAAATCAATAGAAAATAGACGGAGGGAGAGAAAGGGAATGAAATGAGTAAAATCTTAGATTTTTATTTAGTTTTAGCTTTATCTCTTTCACTTTCGCTTTCTTTGTTGAAATATAAGAGTATTTGTCCAGTTCTTGATTCTTGAAAACTAAATACATTGTTAAAAATAGTTATACTACGTTAATAGAGTTTTATTGATCTTTACTTTCTAAAGTGTAATCGATGGAGCTTAAGTATTTAGTGGGAAGCTAAAAAACATTTTCTGCTTAAGAAGCTTTTAAATAATGACACATTATTAAAAAAAGAAACTGCACTTATTTTATACTCAAATTTTAGATGCATAATTCCTCCTTATACAGAAGTTATGGCGCTAAGTCTATCAAGACACATTTTTAGTTTCGAATTTCAATCTATCTGGATTAATATAGAAATGAATCAAGTACATTTTAAAAATTAAAAAATAGAAATATAAAAGTGTATTAAATGAAAAATAATTTTAAGTACATCATTTTGAAAACAAAATAGGAAAATGCCGACAAATTAATTTTTCCTATAATGGAAAAAAAGAGAATAATATATATTCAATTAAATTTTCTTTGTTTTAATATGTCAAATTTACTGGGGTTTATTGATACGAGTATAAGAAGAGACGAGAAGTTTAAATTTTTTTCCAATGGTATAGAAAAAGAACTTCAAAAATTAAAAACACTTTTTTTAGAAGTTAACTTTTAAATAGTTTATATGTTATTATCATAAAGTATTTAACTTCTATGGGATCTGAAAATGTTTAAGAAATGTTAACTCTTATCCCGAACTCATGCAATTTTTATTATTTAATATTATTTCAATTCTTTAAGCAAATTTCTTCTAATAAAAATAATATTTTTTTCAAAATATATTATTTTTCAATTTTATATAGGCTAGACATACTAATTCAATTTTTATAGTTGTCCTATATTTATTAGTTAAACTATTTCGAATAATACAACACGCAATTATCTATAATAGAAAATTCATGCCAAAATATTACAATTATCTCATAATACACTGATGAAAGTAAACTATTATAGTAAATTTGCCTTTCAGAAAATTAATCAACACACACATGTCAATTCACGTATTCGTGATGAAACAATACCTTCCAATGCATCGAAATAAATTGTTGATAATTATAATCATTACAAATATTATAATACTTTGGTATACATCGAAATAATACTTTGTTTATAACCTTGTAAATGACTTACAGCATTAATGTCAACTATTTGAATATGTTGAATGGTGTATATGGTAAATTTTAAAAAAAGTATAAGTAGTAAAGTGATATTTTGATTTACAAGATAGGCGTGGAAATATTTTGTGTATACATTAATTTTTCAAGTTTGTAAAATATGACTAGAGTACATACATTTATAAAACATAAGCCATTCATAAACTGACATAACAAATAAAATAATATTCTCCATTTTATAAATATGTTTGATATGATGTATTTTTTGAAACTACAATTACATAATAGAAAATATTAGTAAATTAGCTCAACCCTTGACAGTAAAATTTAAAAAAATATATTCTAAAGTTTAATACTAAAAATAATGGTTCCTAAATGGGCTTATGAGTTTGCTTTTTCTGACGCAAAGTAATATTTCCTGTCACTTTTGATAAAATTCAGTGATTTTTGAAAATAATTGAGACTTGTGTGTGTGTGTTTTAATATATTATAAGACAACATTTATTCAATTTCCACATTTTTTTTATTCTTTCCACTCCAAATATTTAAACCTATTTTTGCGGAAGATTTGAGTTAACTAATTAATATCTTTAGAATGTAGAGCGAGCAAATTTGTTATTTTAGTCATATTTATCCAATATTTGATACGCAATTATTAATGTTCATAAAGGATTGTTTTATTATGAAAAAGCATTTCTTTAGAAAATCTACTTATGACACGGAAATCATAGCTTATTTTTAATGCAACAAATCACCTTTTTATAAAAACGTAGATAAAAATAACTTATCATAGGTATAAAAATTCCTTCACATTTTTGAACTTTTAATATCACACTCAATCAAAATTAAAGCTAATAACTTACTGAGCAAGCACGCGTACAAAAATTACACAGAGGTGTTTAAAACCATCCTGAATTTTTAACGAAGATGATAAAAAAAACCCTGTTAGGTTTATATCTTTCTTCAACCAATCATAGAAATGATATAATTTCATCCTGGATGACGAAAATGTATCTGCACTTTATAATCTCTTCGTGACACGCTCAGCATAAAAACAACACAATGCTTTAATCCTATCGAAAGTGCATGAGAGGGTTTTACGTCTATCGTATTCCGGCGCACATAATTACACTTTAGAACATGCATTACGCTCGAGAGAAAGTAATTTAACGAGATTATTCTGAATCCTCAGTGGATCATGATCCTTAAAGATAAATGCTTTTACATGCGCCATCACACATGTATGGGTAAGATACAAGATTTACTCGGATGCAAAATCTTCAAGTAAAATATCATAAAATTTCTAATACATATACATACCGTGAGGAAGAATTGGTGAAAGGAAAGTAGAGGTGGCAAAGGAAGGAGAGGTGGAAGAAGAGGGAGAAAAAAATTCTGGAAAACTCTATTTTATGCAAAATAGAGGATGGCTAATGACTTAAGTTTTCAGGAAGAACATTTCAACTGCTCTAATTACGTATGGTGGAATGAAAAACTCCCCTGAGAAATGTTACGTTATCCTCGCTTTGAAGGTAGCGTTGAAGAACCTAAAGGGATTATGTGAGAGTCGAGTCACTTAGCAATGTAAGTGGTTCAAGTCATAATTTTGACTTCTAAATTGACCGGAAGTTTATCTCTGTCGGGAAGCTCATGAGGGAGTAAAAATAAAATTGTTTTCCAAAATATTAAGTTATATAGATATATTAATAGTCAATTAATTATGTTATATAAAGATATTATAAATAATTATTAATAAGTTTAAGTGATTAATTTTTGCTGAATATAAAGAAAGTTTATTTTCGAGGATCCACAACTTGCATATATGATTGACCAAATATTTTATGGATCCGATTCATATGATATAATTATTATAATACACAAATTCATTCTGCGATAAATTAATGAGGTAAATTTTAATTTTTAATAGTTTTAATGTATTTAAGTCATTAATGTGTATTTTTAACTAGTTAAACGTTTTAATAAAATAATGTTTGAAAAAAATATCCTTAAATATAAAAACATATTTCCCCTTAAAACTGAATTGAGGAAATGAAGACTACTAATTTCCCCCCTAAAATAAAAAAAAGTTACAAATAAGAATAAAAAGAAATAAAGGAATAAAATTCTAACTAATGTTCTCCTTTCTTATACATAATTTTTCAACTGATTAATAACACCAAAAAAAGAGAAATATTACTATGCCCCGTAGTTGCAAATTCGTATTTAAATTACCTAATTCTAATTTAATTATATCCCAGATGCTTAATTTTATTACTTAGATGAAATGCATTAAAGAAAACAATGTATCACTGAACTTTCCAACTAATTAACAAATCACATTTGAAAGTTTCCAAACTAAACTAATCTAAATTGCACTGCCTTGATTAGCACAAAGAAAACAAAATAAACAAATTGAATTAGCATATCAAACCGAATTATGTGCTGACGATTCCTAATTTTAGATATGTGTTTAGTAATTGAGAACATTTCCATTCATTTCACTATTGAAGTTTAAGAATATAAAAATGATATTGATTAAAAAACGAAATTAGAATGAAAATATGAATCTAGTTTGCAAACTACAAAAACAATATACTATATTTTTATATTTTGTGTATTGTTTTCGTATTTTCGTAATTTCGAATTTTTGTTTAAAATTGATTTCTCTAAAAGCAATGGAATACGAAACTTTTTTCACATGAACTACTAATGTAAAACATGAACATTATGACAAAGAAAGAAGTAAATGGCCTTATAAGTATGTGCTAGGAGTAAAAGAATAAAGATTTTACAACTCACTGGCAAATTTGTTTGAATTACATAGTTTTCTGCGTGAATAAACACTTTATATTTATTTATAAAAATGATTTTGATAATTGTGCATACATTTTGCATTCATATTCTGCAGTGCATTTAGATATTATTTTAGTACTTTAAGAGTTAAGTTAAAAATAACACATATTTTCCTGAAATATTCTAAACAGCACATTTTTTTTCTTATTGCATTAGAGATTGAGATATATATTTATCTTTTAAATATATCCATTTAAACATAATGAATTTTCTTACAATTAAAAGGAATGATAAAATAAACTTCAAAATGTTGTTATAGTTTTTAGTATTTTTAATATAATTTTTTTTATCTTTAAAAACTAATGCTTTAGTTCGGCAAGATCCAATTGGAAAATAAAAGCAATGTTTGATATAATTTCATAAAATAAATACATTTTTTCTTTTAATGATAATTATTTGCAACAATTTGTATAGTTATTAGCAAGGACATTAACTGAAGGGGATTGTTATAGAATAATTTTAAAAGTAATAAATATTCAATGCTTTTTAATTACTCTAAAATTTTTAAATTTAAGATTTCTGTACAAAAGCAAAACTAGATTGTATTTTTAAATGAAATCTTAAGCTTACAAAATTTCATGCATAGAATGTTTACTAAAGAACAATATTTTCTTAAGAATTTAATCTTTCTTTTAAATGCACTTGTAGCTAATCTGAAAACGTTATTTATTTTTAAGTACTGTCAAGTCTAAACATGTTTTATTCCAATGTTCTTTGTTAAAAACTAATTTATTTATATAAGCTTTGAATTAAAAGCTGGGTATACTTAGAGATTTACTATACAATGAAATTATGATTACGAAATAATTTTGCATTTAACATTTAAAATTGGTTTAAGGAATAAATTTGAACATTTTCAGATTTTTTTGGAAACCGAAATAAATTATTTAAATAGCAGAATTTGAATCCGTTTACTTACTAAACTATGTCAAATATAATAAAGAAATATATTAAAAAAGTTTATCTATTATATAAAATTTCATTTAATAAATCATTCTAAAAATGAATTCTCAAATATTCTAATATAATTTTTCTTTTTCCAGTTGAAATTTTAAGATGTATCAAATATTCTTTTTAGTACAATTGTAATAAAATTTATTTTAGTATTAAAATTAGACAGGAAAAGAAAACACATTTTAACATACTATTTCATAAAAAAAATGACACCATTTTAAGTGTTTTTGCCTCTATATGAAAATTAAAACATTCCAAATATTTGAATAAGAATTTATACCTATATATTTTTCCCATAATAGCAAACTTTTACTGCTTCATAGATAATACTTTATATGATGTGTTTGAAATATTCATTTAATCAACCATCTACTGAAATAAAATATGAAAACTTTAATCAGTAAAATAATAGGTTTGCATTTGAATATACTGAATATTCTTTTGATAATTTAAATTTACCTTCGCATTAAATTGCACTTAAAAATAACTTGATATACATGATAATATGCAGTTCAATTAATTGGAATAAAAAATTTTGTAACTATTTGCTTATTCTTCTATGTATTGAAATTTTACAATTACAAAGATTTCTCATTAATAATCAAGTCATAAATAATTAAAGAACTCTCCACTTCAAAGTTGAATCTTATATCATGAGTTTATTTTTATTATTAAGCATTTAAAAGTTTCAGTATTAATATATACTAATAAATAAAACGCATTCCTCACTTATTTTCAGATTTTGAATACAATATCTACACCACTTGATATGAAAATACGACAATTTCCTTCCAAGTGAACAATAATGTGATTTCAAACGCATCTATAATATATTCGCAGCATGTATTCTAGTATAACAAAGCTATTGAAATCATCGGATAAGTTAATTATGTAAATATATTGCATGAATAATTTCATGGAATAGAAAGCTAAAGTACGTATATGAAACATTTCTCATCAGTTTTCGTAATATTTGCTTTACATAGTCATATATTATTAAGAATATGTGAGTTAAAGTATATTTTTTAAAGTTACTCAAAACACACAGAAAGTCAAATTTATTAATTATGAGCTGAAAGGAAGAAATTAAAGGTAAGTTATCAGTTAAAAAGGAAAACATTATGTATAGACTGCATTAATCTGTTTTTTAAAGTTATATATTTTTAAAATCATTCAAAATTTAAAAATACAAAAAAATTTAATATTTCATAAATTTATAAATTTTAAAATATGCTAGTTGAAGAGTAATTTCTAAATCTATAAAAATAAGTTTTAAAATATTTTCAATAATGAAGTTATTTTTTATAAAATACATTTTGAAAAATAATGAAGCATGGAGTTTTGTTAATGAAGGGAATTCATCAACATAGTTTTATTTATAAATTACAATAAAATTTGTAGCTTGCATCATTGTTTATTAAATCCTACCTTTTATAATACTAATTTCTTTTCAGTTTTTTTCTATGAAAACAACATACATTAGAAAAAACTATGCAAGAGAGTATTTCAGGTACAAGCACACCATTGTTTTCATAGCTATTTCTGGAGTATTAAATACTGTAAAAAAATATGTCACAAAGTAAATATGTTAAATAAACAATCAGGAGCAAACATGTATCAAAATAGACAATAAATAAGTTTACTTGTTTTCTACTTAAATGGTTATTCTTTTGTAAACATTCGTTTACCTAAAAAGTCAATTTTTGCTTGTTTTAACAAATACTAAAGAGGCTGAAAAATTGTATGACTGAAGCTTAAAAAAATGAAAAAGAGCATTCACATTTTTAATAAATTAAGGATTGTGCTCTTTCCAAAACAAACTAGAATTTCTTTCAGAATTTTAATTTTGTATTATGGGCTACATATATTTTTAATTTTTAAAATTATTTTTTTAAAAATATGCAGAAACAGCAACGAAACAATTTATTGGAAAATTATGATATCAAGTAGTGTTGCATACGTAATATATATTTGTTTGAAATCAGTAGCTGATTTATGTATATTATTATTGAAGTTTTTTTTATTATTTATTTATTTATCTGATTGTTGTTTCAATTAGTCAATAAAGGGGAAAAAAGTTAAATTTAAAAAAAACTTCATATACAGAATAATTATTTACATTAATTTTTACTTCAGGCAAACGTGGTGACAATGAAAGCATTTTTAATTCAGACAATTAATATCCATAATTAAATTAAATAAATTTCATAATTTTACATCGTTAATCTATTCTTGTAGCATGGAATTGCATTCTTGAAATATTTCTTTAAGTAAAAATACTCTTTACTTTTATAGTAAAAGTATTAGTATATTTAACATATAATTATGTTTAAAAAAAATAGGAAATTGTAAGCAAACTGCAATTATAAACACTACTGTAAATGAATTTTAAGCTAATGCCATACATGTGAATCGTAACATCCCACGGGTTAAGTAAGGAGCAAGCGCTTACGTGGCTGTTAATCTGCTTGCTTACATGACTTTTAGATATATGTCTCATCAAGGAATTGTTTTATTTGCTAGTGTGTAAACATTTAAACAAATAAAACAATTAATCTTTGAATGTTTTAAATAAGAATATTTACTCTAAAAGCATGTTATTTTTAACAACATATTACAAACGTCAGTAAAAAGATTCAGTATTTGTGACCCAGATAAAATCTAGGAACTTATATATATAGTAATCATAAATTACAGGTGAATATTGGCTTAAAAAATGCTTAAATCTAGCAATTTAGTTATTAAGGCTAAGTGTTTTCTACTGAATTACAGTAGCTGATTTTTGACCTATTCTGTCTGATTATAATTCTACTTTTGCTTTGCTTCTTTAGATTTACAGGATTTAGCATGTATATATATATATATATATGTGTGTGTGTGTGTGTGTGTGTCTGTCTGTCTGTGTGTGTATGTTCATATTTTAAATTAGAGTCTATAAGAGTCTTGATGTTTTACTAATACATAATCGATGCAAGAGAAATAATCTCCGTGAAAAAAAAATGCATTTATTGAATTTTCTCCATGAATTTAATTCTCTCAAAAGCACTGAAAAATTAAATATTTTATGTGGGGAGGAAGTTGTAGTTCTAACTTTTAAAGTATTTATAGTCTCTTTTTAAATGTTGATTGAAAGGCTGTATTTAGGGATTATTACCTGCATTTTTTTAAAATTATCTCCGAGGCTTCTTGACTTCGTTGTTAGATAAAAGCTAAAATCAGGAAATATTCAAATGGTTAATTTCAAAGCTATTTAAGAAAAAGCATATTAAATAAAAGATGGAATAGTTTTTTTTAAAAATTACTCCAATCTTTATCTGATGATTTAATTCTGTACTTTTTTATATATCAATAGTATATTGTGGATATAGTACGATAATAACTTTATTTGTAGTCGAAATGAAGTCCAAGAAAAATGTTACAAATGGTTGTTATTTTGGTTTTAATTTTGACGTAAATAAACGTTTATTTTTGGAGGCTTTCTCATATTTTAGTTTTTATTTACTAAAATTAAAATAAAAAAGTTTTATTAAGTGAAAAAAATCAGCATATTTAAAAAATAATTAAGGGCCGTTACAGGCATAACCTAAAAGGCACGAATGTCTTTTTCTTCTTATGATTGAAAATTTTAAACTTATGACTCTAAACATTAATTAATCTTCAAAGCTATTTTAATCACTTATTTTAAAAAGGTAATTTAATCATGCTTTGAAATATATATAAAGTACAAACTAGGAATTGGAATATTAAATGAACGATATCTCGTAATGAAATGTATAATCATTCATATCACTATTAAAAAATAATCTTTTATTTATAATTTTGTGAAATACGTATCTTCCATGTACATTATTTTTATTTATGCAAGGCACACAAAACAACAGATATTAGGAACGAAAAGCTCAGTAATAAGTTTTTATAAGATAAAAATGGATTAGAGTGATAAAAATTATGGTGTCAAGTAAAATTAGTCTTGTACTGTAATCCGCAATTATTGAATTTTCAAGCAATGAGTACATTTTATAAAATAAAAACTATTTTGCGTTACTGTCTTCTATCATTTCAGGACAAAAAAGCACATTTATATCAATTCAATTAATAAGGAAAGATCATAGAATTTATATTGTTCAGTGCTTAGCTGGTTAAGTAAAGGAAATACAATTTTATTTTTAAAAAATGTGTGTATATTTTTTCTTTACTACACTGGAATTATTTGGGATTTTTAAACACATAAATTTTAAGTCTATAAAAATTTTAAATTATTATGTAACAAATTATTAACCTTATATTCCCTCACCTCCACAAATATATATATAACATTTTACATTGTTTTGATCTTTCAACAATAAGTCTGCAAAATATTAATTTTATGTTTCTTAATTGTTTTTAATATTTTAGCATAAATTTTAATAACTTCTTAAACATTGAGAATAAAAAATACGTATTTTTATAATTAGATTAATTTATTATATATGAATAATAATATTTAGTAAGGAGACACGTTGTGAAACTTCTTGAATGAAAGCGTTCTACTGAAATGCTGTATAAAAGCTTCACATATATTCCATGGTAACAAATTTATGGAAATTAATTTCTGGTTTATATTTCGTAATTCAGTCAGAGTTAATTGTTGACTGTTGTCAAGAAATTACGAGCCAAAATACATCTGGGTTAGCAAGATTAATTCTTCAAAAACGCCGTATTATATATGTAAAGAAATATAAGCTATTACGAAGATTATGGTGCAATCTCTTTATTTCTCTAAGCAAAACTTGAACTTTTGCCCACAAAAAAGTTAATGAGAAAAACACAAATTCTAAGGGTTAAAAGAAAGTCACGGCGTTTGATTTAAAATCAGAGACATTAAATAATATGATTCTAAATTAGTGATGTAAGGAAAATAAATGTTAATTTCGCGGGGAAGCTTGGAACGGGTTATAAATGTATATTTGTAATTAAAATGCCAGTTAAATTGCATTAAAAACGTTTAATAAAGGTGAAAGTGATCAAATTCGTATAAAAAATCAATCTGAATTACATGTCTGTATATTTTTGTGATGAGTGAGAAATTACAAATAGATTCTAAGATAAGTTTTAGAAATAGACGCAAAGTAACGTTAAAGAATCTTGAAAATAAATGCGTAATGTGAAATTCTATGAGTATAATGTATCCAAGCTTAGACCATCAGTTAACAAGAGCTATGTCAAAAACAAACATCGCAACCATGAGCCCCTAAAAGAAGTAATGATGAAAGCTTACTAAATGTATACTTTTATAATTTTTTATACGTTTGATATCTCTAAATTCTGTCTGTAAACTTACGTCTCAAGTTCTTTCAACAGGTTTAATTGAATACTCACGTTTGATGAAACTCATTTATTAATAGATATTTGTCGTCTTAACAGAATAATCAATTAACAAATTTGTTGCAACTCTTAGGCTAAATGCAGAATAATTCATTGAATGTAATCTGGAACTTCTGGATGCAGACCCTTCACGTAGGATAATTTAAGGCTAAGTGTTGACGTGAAGTTTATGTCAAGGCGCACCAATTCAAACTATTCAACTCCTACGAGCCTTTGAATTTTCAAATTCTATGAATACAGATGCAATTCTCGAAAATCCTCGTCAGCTAAAGCCCTCTTCATCAATTATGATAATGCTATAATGGAAATGAAACTTCTCCCCACTGAGCAATTTATATGTCGAAATGTTTACAGCTCCGAGCGCTTAGAAGACACATATAATACTATGTTTGATGGCTATAAATTGTAATTTGCATTTACAGAATAACCGGGCGTTATCTACCACAATTTACATCTTCTCCATTCTATGTATATGTAAATGTGTAATTGTTTGATTAATTTACGAAAGCTTTCCTCCAGCGTTTTTCTTCATTTACAATTTGTAAAAATTTAATTTTTAACAATGGACGATTGCATATATTCGTAAATAAACTTTCTTCTATAATTAAAGGTCAAAACTTATTTAAGTTATTGAAAACACTTTCAATGTTTCAAAAACTATTAAATAAATTTATTTACAACTTTCTTATGATCAACTTAAAAATGAACATTTATATCGTTATGCTAAGAACTAAATTTGAATTTTATTTTTAAAACGATATTTATGGCAAAATTGCGTTGATTTTTTTAATTAAGTTCATTGAAATTGATATGTTTAATGTGTGGAAGTGTGTAATGATAATATTCTTTAAAAAATATCATTTAGAAATACGTTAGATTTTACTAATGTATGAATTAATTTAAATTTATTTTTCTGGTTAGTTAATTCGTAGTTGTAAATACTGAAAATTGAATTTAAAAATTATGCACAATTTGTTCATTACGAAAGACAAAATACTACTTAATAATGCCAAATCTGCTGTGACATCGTCTATTAGAATTAAAATGAACAATAAAAATAAATTTCATTGAAAAATGGGAAAATAATTTAATTCTTTTGAAACAATTTATACAGAAAATTATGAAGACAGTGTTTGATAAATTTTCATCAGACTAATTTAAACATGTTTGATTTGCATTTGTAAACTTCAAAGAAAATATCTATTTCATATTAAATTGATTGATTCTTACATATTTAAGTACTTAGAAATGAATTAAGCTTAAGAAGAGTTTTTAGAAAAATGATTTTTTTAAGGATTTTTATTAAGAGTCCTGGAAAATATTTCCATCTTTAAATAATTAGGAATACATTTTTTAATTCTTAATATGTATATCGGATAAAGTAATTAGAAAAGACTGACTTTCAGAAAAGTATTCTCAATAAGCTCTCGTTTTTTTTTTTTTTTTAAATTTCATTAAAAAGATTAAATTTTTTTTTCATGTTTCGTTTATTTTTTCGAAGAAAGATATTTTTGAGATAAGAAATGATCTTTGTATTGCGATTCTTTATATCTCATACAAGGAAACTTCACGTGCCTCTTAAGAGTGAACTATCATTAAGCAGAATCAGAAAGGAGGAATAAAAATAAGGAAGCAAAAAATACTAATTTCTAGCTTTTTGCCAGCTCAGCTGGACGCAGAGCTTTATTTTATTTCATCATTTCATTTAAAGAACAAAAAGTAAGTAAAAAGCAGGAAAGAGATAAGGTAAAAGTGGATAGTAAAAAGCAATTTGGTCTAAGCAAAGGGAAAAGAAGCCAATCAAAATCACGTTTCGCCCAATTTAAGGTTCGCCAATTCTATTCTTTCAATTTTACTTTACTCTACTTCGTTCCTTTTCTCATACCCGCAGCGGTTGGAATTACATCCAGCTGACGCTATATCGAATGGAAGATGAGCAAAAAGAATGGAAAAAAAAGTTTTCAAATCGAAATGAAAATCAGGGATTCATAGAAGAATAAAACTTCTTCACTCGTAGAAAATTTTATAAAGATTAATCCGGCGAAAACAGTGTGGGCCTTTTTAAAATTCCATCCAGGTTCGATTTAGAAAGAATGAATAGAAAAAAGTGAGCTAAATTTTAATCAGTTTGGTCGGCCTTCCATTCACATCATATCCATTAGAGATATTTAATCTTTTAAAATTGTAGTACAGTTTAAAAGATCTTTTCCCTTTTTTTTTTCAGAATCGCCCAACTCATACACTCACTTTTCCCCCTTCAATACGGATTAATATACAGTTGAAAGCATAAAAGGGAAATTCTCTTTGAGTTCGTCTGAATAATGCATAAAGTGTATTCAAAGAAAATTGATTTTTGCTTTTATTATTGTTTATTTCATAATTCTCTTCGTTATGTATATTTTAAAAAGGAATATGCTGCTATTATAGGATATGTGTATGTTTTTCACGAATCCATGGTATAATTATAGAAAGATTTTATTTTGTAAATGCCTTAAATAATATAAAATTTATTTGCAAAATAAAACCTTTTTGTATTCTAAAGCTGTGATAGGAGTTAGAATTTGATTTTAAATCTACATCAATTTTTAATGCTGTTGGTTTGATTTTCATATTAGGATTTATTAACTCTTAAATTTATATTTACTTGCCTATTTTTGAAATTATTTCATATATAAAGGGGAGAATTTTTTTAAAATATTGTTCTATGCTATGCTTTTGTGTCTCTTTTATGTATAGTTTGTCTATTAAATTCTTTGAGAATTCCATGTCAAATTGCTTCGCTAAAAACATAAAATTTTACCCTTGAGTCTAAATAAAAGTTTCCCGAAATAAATAAGTATGCATATCGTTTGATCTATTTTTTAATTTTCTTCTTTATTTATAAGTAATAACCGATTATAATCTACAAAAAAGTAGTACATTAATAATGCCGACATTTGCTGTCCGCCTGAACTATGCCGATACATGTAAGGTTTTTTTTTATCTAAAAAAAATCCAAATTATTATTATCATTCTACGTCTGTTTGCAAAGGACAAACTTCGCAATCAGTACTATTAACTTGAAAATTATTTCAAAGAAACTTTTTAGCATATTTTTTTGTCAAATATAAATACGGAATTATGTTTAAAGCTATTTATGAATTATTAGTACACTTTTCATAATAGCTATAAATGATTAAATTTTATAGGTCAGAATAAGGCTCTGATATATTTGTGTCAATAGAAATACATAGAATTAAATTTTTAAAAAGAGTATAGCCTCATATTCCCAATCTAAAAAAGTTAAGCACCTATAAGCTAGTCTAAAAATTTCAAACAAAAGGATTATTGCTTAATTTTTTGGTAATTCTTTATTTAAAAAAAAAACAGTTTTATAGCAGGCATTATTAATAACATAATTTCGTCACTTTCGTAGGACAATCTCATTCCTTTTTTTTCTCTTTATAATGTTTGAAATATTCTTTTGACCTCATATTTAAAGAAATTAAAGTCAATAGGGATTGTATAACTTTATAAACATTTATTATGTTTTCTGATAATGTTTATATTGGATAAATCGTATTTTAAGTAATTCTGCTTCAATTCTAAATGAACACTTAAAATGTATCTTTCTTCTCCAAGGCATAAATTTATTCCATTGCACAATTATGACATTAATTGAAACATTTTTTGAAATTAATTTATATCGAAGTATATTAAAGTCAATACGTGACAGTAAAAATCCAGAGGAAAAATATGACTGTTCATATTGAAGAATAAGTAAATGTTAGACTGTTAAGGAAGAAATAAAATATGTATGAATAAGAATTTAGAAAACGTAATTGCACAAAAGTACGCAATAAATAGCTTGAATTACGATTCTTCCTACGCATTAAAAAAAACTACATCGATGATATTAGTATGATAACAAATAAATAAATTTCAATGAAAATACATAAAAATATTAATTTTTTAGAGGCATAATACAAATTTATGCACGACTTTTTCATTTGTGTATGTCTTTAAAAACTTTTAAAAATAATATACTTTTATTCGTTAAGACTTTAAATCAACCGTGGAAATACTTTCTTTTAAAATTGGCTTCGTTTCTAAAACAAACAATCCGAATATTTAACTTATTATTTTTCAAAATGCTGGATGTCGTGACATATATGCTGTTAGCGCAAAGTCCGAAAGAAATTAAAAACGAAAATAAAAATAAAATAGCAAGCTATGTTTGCTAAATATTCTTCTTCTCTCTTCTGTTCAGCAAAAACGTAATTTGAATTTCCGGTATATTTACGTTTCCAACTCCCTATGTAAATTGAATAATGAAACACCTGTCGTCTCCAGCACGTATGCTTCCTGAAGCACATGTCTCCCCAAGGAAAAGAAAGTTCGATACTATTTTGACATGTTTTTCTCTGAGCTTTCATCGGAATGCCAAGTCCTATTCAATTTGAGACGAAAGGTGGAAGAACGATAACTGTTCTTTTATGATCTGCTACTGTTTACTATTGTAAATCAATTTGACAAGCTTCTGTTCCTTTTTTTTCTCTCAGTTTATGGATACATAGTTTCCCAACAAGAGTATACATTCGATGAATAACTTTTATCTCAAAAACTGTTTAAAAATGAAAAAAATAATAAAAATTTAAAATAAAAACATGAATGCAAATGTTTCTGAAATAAATGAAGCAACATTTAGAAATGTAAATCTAAAAACAAAAGACGAAAGTTTTCAAACATATAACGTTTAGAATATTTTTAAGTTTATTAATCCATAATGTAGTGCTGTAAAGTGGTATGCTAATGTGAAAATGGCTATAGAATCTGGTAAAAAACAATAACATAATATCTTAAAATACTAATAAGTGTCTAGATTATTAGCTGAGATACCTAAGCTGATTTTGCAAAGATTATTGTAATCTCTATAACGATTATTTAAAAAATATATGTAATTTAATCAAATGCAGTGAGAAAATTATTATATTTTACTAAGAAAATAAAAATATCTTAACTCTGACTAAAAGGAATTTTAAGAAAAAAGTCTTTTAATTAGAGAAGAATAATATCAATATAAAATATTAGGTTATATAATATATATATTTAGAAAGTTCTAATATTTAGTTTAATTTCTTAGAATGCTATAGTGTTGAAAATATTTTCACTCTTAAATGTTCTTTCTGTTTTCTCATTATTTTTACTAAATATTTGTTATTTATTATTTGTTTTATATTATCCTACATTAAAATGAAATGTAATTGTTTATTAGTTGATTATTCATCATGAGTAGATTTGTGGGCCACTTGAGTTTGGTGCAATTTTTTCAATTTTCTAGTGAGAAAAAAGACAATTCTTTTTAGAGCAAATATTTCATTTTTTTTTATTGTTTTAAAATTTCAAGTTTCTAATGATTGAAAATTTACATCACACCATCTTTTCTGTTATTGTTTTTGTATTCTGTTATTTTACCAGAGAAGTACAACTAAGATGTATATAGTAGATTTTTATCCCAGAATTATTTTTGAAATATATGGAAAAAATGTGTATGATATAAAGATGCATTGCTAAAGATTTCATTTGAATTACTGTCAAATATCCAGTTAACTAAAACAACAAGCATTTTATTGAGAAGATATTGATTGTAGGGTTTATTTTAAAATACTTGAAGAGACGGAGTAATAAACAATGTATCAAGGAATCTGTAAGAAAGAATAATGTTGAAGAAAGTAAATTAAGTATGATCCAGATTTTAATGAAAACGAACGTGTGGATTTGAAACGTCAATTGTTATTTCATAACTTTTGAAATTGCTGGTTCATAGTACAAGCCTGTTGAGTACGACTATAAAACTTAACCATTTCATTTAAAACTGAATTGTATTCAAAATTTTCAACTTTACGTGGAAAATGAGGCGCAAAAATTTATAGAGCATTAATACATTTGCTTGGAGATCTTTATAAGAATTCAAATATTGACAAAGAAATTAAATCTATTTTTTAAGAAGGAAATACATCTTATTTATTCATTTACATAAATTCCCTTAATTCCAATAGCTATTTATAATAAGCTTTGAAATTTGTATATTTTATTAAAATATTTATATTAGGAGTTTTTCAATTTGCAAGCAACTATAGTTACACGTCGAAAGATCGGTTGCCACGAAAAAAAATTGTCAGCTTTGCCAAGGGTTACACTAATCTGCATTTTAAACTGATACATTTTGTTCAAAACATTTGAAAAGTTATTTTATTAGAATAAGATAATATTCTATACAAAATTAATCAAACTAAATAATACCTGCATGCATAATTTAATACTAAAAATAAAAACTCCTTATAAAAATATCTGCATCCATTAAGAATAAATTGCGAATGAATTATTTAAGCCTATTTTAAATAAATGTAGCAAGATATCCGATGAATTGTTGGAAGAAAAATGGGAATATTTTATTTTTTTCACTAGTTCTGATAAAATAAAATTCTTTTTTAACATTAAATAGCTTATTTTATTCCTTGGTTTAAATGGAGAAATTCAGTTATCTTTTGATATCATTCATCAAATTATGTGTTTATGTGGAATTGAATTCTGAAAAACGTATATATGGTGGTTTGTTTAAAATAAAGTTATTTCTTTTCAGATAAAAAAATGAAAAATAAATGAATGTTAGACCCTTGCATTTCCTAAATAAATAATTGAATTATTCTCTCCGGCCTTGGATAGACTGTGGTTAGAGGATCGGACTATATAGCAGAGGGCCTGGGTTCGATTTCTGATGCTTTCAAATACCCTCTGAGTATACACGAAGTAAGTGCTGGTTAAATAAGTGGTTCCGAAAGTCTTGTAAGCTGTCTTAGCAGAAACTGCGGTTGTAGGGTGCTGGAGAATACTTCCCTCCTCTCCAGTCCATGCCTAAATTGTGGTGATGGAGATAGGTTGTGTGTCGCCATCTGTCGTGTAGAAGACCAACTTGTCTCGCCCTCTGGCAACTTTCCTTACTTCCCTTCGGGAAGGAGACGTTAACAACAACGATCCTCTCATCTCTAAAAATTCTGCAAAAAAGTGTAAATGGTTTCCTTTTTCATATAATTGTTTTTAAAAAATTATATTGAATGGCATCAACGCATCATTTTTATCACCTTGTCCCGGTCAATTAAGTTTCTTGAATTAAATATTCTGTGTAATATTTGCATCAAATAACTTATCAGCGTTTTGCAAAATACAAAGAAAAATGGATGACTTCTCATCAAATAATACTCCAGTTTTTTAATGTTTTTATTGAAATGAATCCATCTATCTTTAACAGTAATAGCTACGAACCCACTATATTGTATTAATATTGAGGTGCAATCGCTTAGTGAGTAATCTGAAGTAATAATGAATAGTTCTCTAAGTAGATAGAGATACGACTTAGTTGAATACCTATTGCGATTAAATAGAGTAGAATGGAATGACAATTAGAAATTTACATTAAGAATGCTTATTTAAAGAGGAAATTATGTTAAGCTGATAACAGTTTTGGACATAAATTGAGATCGTATCAACAATGATTCCATCAACTGAAATGTATAATGGCTTAGCTAAAATAAGACTTTAATGCATATAGAAATGCTCATTCACTTGTTTAAATAATATTCATCAAGCTTTCCTGATGTATGACAATTTTATAACCTCTATAGGTGTTTTGTTATTATAAACTTTCCTTTTTATTTTAAATATTGAAGCATAAATATTTCTCTTTGTATCGTTCCTCGTTTTATATGGAATAAACTTTTCATATTATATTATGCAAAATATCAAGTAGAAAGTTGCACTTAAGCACATGAAAATGATACTAAATTGAAAAGGGAAACTGGATTAATTATAAAATTTGAGTTCATGTTGTATAAAATCATAGTTTGATGCGTAGCAAATTAACTTTTAATCTGTAGCATTATATTATTTTTAATATTTAAAATATCCAAACGTATGTAAAAAAGTCCAGATGGGAAAAATAATGAAATTAATCGATTTTTAGTTTCAAACGGTGTAGTTCAAGAGAGTTTTTAGCACTAATATTTAACTTGATCATTTACACAAGTAGTGTTCTAAATATAGGGCCCAATTTTCAACTTAATTCTCTCGTGGCGAAGCTTACATTCATATTACGCATTTGAAACCATCATTACGGTATTTCAGTACATAATTATGAGTTTATATAATTTAGGTACTTAATGTAAGCAGACGTCAATATTCTGCAAGATGAATTTTATACTTTGAGGAAAAGTATGCCCATTTTAAAAATATGTTTACAATTTTTCCCTTAGATGTTCTTCTCTCCCGATATGTAATGTGAACTCAAAATAGCTATACTTTAAAGATTTTGAATATGTAAGGGTTGCCAAATGAAAAGTGGATACATTCGATTGCGTCAGAATGAGTATAACTATAGCATGCCACCAAACAGGTATTTGAAGGACTGTACGAAGTGTAAACCACTTACGAGATGTTTAACAATGAAACTTGTTAGTGGCAGAGGAAACTATTCGAAAGTAAAGAAATGCCATATAATGATGAATCTAGATCGGAAAAATGAGTGGGAGTACGGTTTTTAATTGCAGGAGGTGAGATTAATGCTGACATATGTCAACGAATGTTGCCATTCTGTGATGAGCACTGCTTAGATCTAACGTCTTGGAACAGTTGGAATAAAAGTTTTTCAGAAGGACAGCAAACGCTATCAGATTTCCTTGACAGAGTCCGCCCACATGTCTCCCTTTAAACCGAGGAAACTTTAAGAAATCAGTTGGGAAATGTTAGAAAAAACCCACCATACACTTCCTATTTTTCACTCCTGTAACTTCCAGGCCTTAAGGCAATATTACGCTCCCATTTGGATGATGAACTGAAGGAAGTTGGATAGGACTTCCTCACACACACACAAGATTTAACCACGCTTTTTACAGTGAAGACATAGGCCTGCTGCCAAAACCATGGGATCTGTGTTACAACTCCATAGCGACTTCTTTTTATTTCCAATAAAATCATTCTTTTTATTGTACTTATCCCTTTTGTTTTCAGTACCCTTCTATATTGTAGACTGGTTGATGATTTCTAACTAGGACTTTTCGAAAAACAAATTGCAGTTTTATAAAATGTAACTTATACATTTTATTTATACTAATTTCCATCTCAATACTTATGCTTATTGTGATATTTATAATTATATTCACAATTGTTATTTCGTCATTTCATAATACTATGTATAATATTTACTGTTCAATAATAACTAAGTAGATTGTTTCTGTATTTATGAGATTATCAGTTCTTAATGGTTGTTTTTAAAAGCTTTTATTTAACTTGCAATGTATGTATGTATGTATGTATGTAATTTGTTCGGGTGGAATGTTGCAACTCAATTTTGAAGCTGATATCTTCCTCCCATTGAGCTGAAATTTTGTATACACGTTTAGTTTGGATGACAATGCATGTTTTGACCATTTATATTCCGATATTGCAATTAATTAAAAGATATTAATTAAAAACGTTAAACTAGTTTTGGCGCCAACTTGGATATATTTGCATTGTTGTAATAATTTTATTGTTACAACAATGACAAAAGTTGGCGTCGAAAATCGGTTTTCAGCCAAACTGGAATTTCATAACGTTGCGCTATTGACAGTATTAATTAAATTTGTCTAAAAAATAATTACATTTCTACAACGTAAAAATAATCTAATTTCTACAACGTATGCAATTTTTTTACAAATTTCTATCTATTTTCTTGGATTTAAATTCAAAACAAAAAAGTAGAGCTATTTTTCAAGTAGATTGGTACATTGTATACCTTTCTCAACACTGCCAAGTTAAACTGAGATGGAGTATTGAAGAAATTCTTTAAATAATTTATCTAACTTTAATCTATGAAACTCAGACAAAAAATAATTACAGAATCGGAAAGATCATTTTTTTTATGTATCTTACCCATCAAAAGGAATCCGCTAGGAAAACAATAAGAGAAAAATATTATCTAGAAATGCAATATATTTTCGATTAAAAAAATAATTTTATAATAAAATAAAGGAATTTTTTAAAGAAATTTTCTAATTTTAAGCCTACAAGTAATTTAAATATACCTCATTTTATCACCAGTAATCTAAACACACACTACGACATGTGTCCTTAAATTTAATTACAAATAGAATCTGTTAATTTTATTTGAATTTAATTATTGATTTTTTCAAAATCAAGTTTCTAAAGATGATCTGAGCAATTAAAAAAAATAGATTCTTACGTAGAAGATATTCAATGTGCAGCAAAAAATTATCATTATTTGATAAAACTTTATTTTTTTATTACAAAATGCGTTTTGAGTCTTAAGCATTTTATTGATTAATACAAATATTTAAATGCCTTTTGAAGTTTTTTAATAAACAACTAAAATTTTCTTCTATTATGTTAGAGAAATATATCCCTTATCTTCAAAATATTTCAAATAAATAATATATTCTTTAAGTCTTTCAAAATTAGTCAAAATTTTAATTAAACATTTAATAACTTTGTCATTTATGAAGATAATCTCACTAAAACTTTTTTTTTCGTGTGTAGAACAATGTTACCCAAAATCTGCACGAAGATTGAAAAAATTGCTTGAAAATTACGGATTTAAAAAAATTTTGTTTTTAGTCTATAATACCATTTTGCGAGAATTAATTCAGCTAAACCAGGGATGGCGAACCAGCGTTCAATGAGTTGAACAGGCTGAGAAACCTGTCCCGCGATAACTAAAAAGTAAAAAATAAATTAAATGTAAAAAAACTTTAAGAACAAGCTTTTATTTAAACGCGCTAAAAAGAATAAAATAAACTTTTCCTTTAAAACTTTTTTACTATCAACTTATAACGTCATTACACAATTTATATGATATAAAAGCTTGTCGCGAGATTTACCTGTGTAGATAAACAAGTAAAATAAATAACTTGACCTGATTGATTTTGGTTTTTAAAAATTCAAACTAAGTAAATATGAGTACTTAAATATTGCGACAAGCTTTTATATCATATAAAATGTGTAATGAAGTTATAAGTTGATAGTAAAAAAAGTTTTAAAGGAAAAGTTTATTTTATTCTTTTTAGCGCGTTTAAATAAAAGCTTGTTCTTAAAAAAGTTTTTTTACATTTAATTTATTCGAAATAAACCCAGTAAAGTAAAATCTTTAAAAAAAATTATAATATATAATCAAATGAGGTTGCTGAAAATTTAAGTAATATAACATATTTGTTTTGCATATCATCAGAAAAAAGATTACTTATAATGACACTTCAGAAAATAAAAATAAATATTAAACGAGTGTTACTACTCCCAAACTATAATTTTTTATTGAAGTAGATATTCAATTTTATTGTTCGAAATATTTAGTTCTAATTTATATCATAACGTTTTTTTATACCAACTTTCTCACGATTCTTTTTTGGAGGGGGGGGGTGAAATTGTTTTATTTTATCCACATGCATTGCACACACAGAAAATGTTTTTTTTCTCAAAGTTGATTTAAGGCTTATGTTTCCATATCCAAAAGTAAATTTATCTTCCTCTCAATTTTAAACATTAATTGAGTATTTTCGGGGTGTAAAAACATTTTAAAATAGAAATCTGCTACTTTTTTTACGAATAGTGCATTGATTGTTTAAACGAACAAAAATAAAAAGTTTAAGATCTACTTTATGATACATATGCTAATTTTTTTTTAAGAAATGCCTTGTTGATGCTTTTTATTCTGGAATAAATATGAACTGACAAAAGTTAGTAACAGTTCTTTTTTATCTCAGCCAAACTGACATGCTTTTTCTGAGGATTATTATGTAATAATAACCGGGGTAGAATATACATACACACTATGCATTTTCTTGTTGCATATTAGTTTTATTATATTTTATATTTCTTTATCGAAGAACATTATCTTTTATGTAATAAAATAAAATGTTGTTAGAGCTTAAGACTTTTAAAATTTCAATAAAAATTAAGTATAAGAGGAATATAGATCATTTTGATCAGCTTATTTCCAGCAATTGTACATTGCAATTTGTTATTCCCTGGTGTATACAGTTTTTAATTCTCCTCTTTCATTATCAAAATAAACTCTCTTTAGAAGAATTAGGTTTTTTCTTAAATTTTAAATTCAATTAAATATCTTAGTTTGCATATAAGAAAGAACTTTTGAGGTCACTTAACACAAATTCAAATATTAATTTAAGAATCAGATATTTTGTAATATCCTTCATTCCTTCTGGCTCGACAGCCCAGGATGAGTCTTGGCCTTCTCCAGAAGCCTTTTCCAGGCCAATATATATACAGTAATGGTTAAAATTGTAGACACTTATGAAAATTGTGGTGTTTTCTAAGTTTGTATGTTTATAGAAAATGTTATGTTGCACAAAATACAACTTTTAGTCATTTTAATGCAAAGTCTTTTATATCATTTTAAGGAACATTTAACACTAAGTTCAATATAAAAAAATAAAAATAATTATTTGCAAGGCAAAAAAAAGTTATGCTGCAATAACTATCCATATACATTAGTTACTGATGATATCAGTGGGCTATCAGTACTTCGTGGGGTTTCCTTTATTTTTTATTACAGCTTCACATCGATGTTTTATTGAGATGGAAATAGTTTTAAACTCTTCCTTAGCTGTTATATGATACCAAGAAACAATTATAACCTCAATTAAGTTCCTTTTATTTCATGGGTACATCATTCGGACAAGAGTTTTCAAACGGTGCCGCAAATTTTCGAGAGGATTGAGGTCAGGATTGTTTCCAGGCCAGGACAACAATGATATTTAGTTAAAAAACAATAAAACGTTTCGAATATGAATCCATATTTTGAGTTCTTATGTATTTATTATTACGACAATAGCACAAACAAGCACTAAACATGCAATAAAAAATATTTTGTGAGTAAGCACACCACCGATTTTGGGGATCTACAATCAGGAAAGTTACAAACTGCTTGAATTCCACGTCGGTTAGGGAAGATTCTCACAAATATTCCTTTAGGGATTACTGTGGAGCAAGTTATCCCCTCCCCCAAACAATAACAATGCAAGAAAAAAATTAATCTTCGTGTATTTTGGGAGTCTCTTCCTACCTTTTTGATAATTTGAAGTTTTTTACTTGTCTCTCCAACTTCGAATTATCAAGAGTCAACTGTATATACATACATATATATATATATATATATATAGAATGAAAATATTTTATCTATACATATAAATAAGAAAAGCGACTCACTCATTCACTCACACTTTCATCACGACATCTCCAGAACTATTAAACCTACAGACTTGAAATTTGGTACGTATGTTCCTTTCATAAAGTAGAGATCCTCTAAAAACGAATTTTGTAAAAATCGACCCTCAAGATGCGTTAAGGGGCGTTATAGATAATTATTCCCATTTTTAAACTATTAGAAGTACAGTCTTGAAATTTTTTAAGCAGATTCCTTTCATGGAGTACAGATCTATTACAAAATGGTTTTTGTGAAAATGGTACCCCAAGTTGCGTTGCAAGGCTTAAAGGGCGTTATAGATAAATATATTCCCTTTATTGGACTATTAGACCTACAGACTTGAAATTTGGCAGGCATGTACATTTCATGGGGTAGAGATCCACTACAAAAGTGGGTTTGAAAAAATAGATCCTCAAGGAAGGTTGCGAGGGGTAAATTGTGCGTTATAGAAAAGTATTTCTGTTTTTGAAGTATTAGATCTAAAGACTTGAAATTTTGCAGCCATGTTCATTTCATAGAGTAGAGATCCTTTAAGAAAAAGTTTTGAAAAATCCACATCAAGGGAAAAGGGTTAAGTACCGTATAGATAAATATTTATGGTTTTTAACAATTAGATTAACATATTTGAAATTTGACTGGTATATTCCTTTCAATGAGTAGAGAATCGCTACAAAATAGACTTTAGCGAAAATTGAACCCATGTGAGTTGCGAGGTGTTAGAGGGGTGTTTTCGATAAAAGATAATCCCATTTTTGATTTATTAATCCCAGATTTGAAATTTAACTAGCATGTTTTTTTTTCATCTAGTGGAGATCGGATAAGAAAGGGTTTTGCGAAAATTGACTTTCAAGGGTTGTTGCGGGGGCGTTATATAAATTCCTTTTTTTTGAATAACTAAGCCAATAAACTTGAAATTTAGAAAACATATAACTTTTCATCAGCAGAGGTCAGATAAGAATGTGGTTTTTAAAAGTCAACGCATATGGGTGTCACGATAAAAAAAAATCACATTTTTCCTCTATTAGACCTACATGTTAAAAATTTGCCAAATTCGACTTTTTGTTGCACAGATATATGGTAAAAAGTCATTTTTTTTTGGTTAATTTTGCAGTTTACTTAAATTTAAAGCATAAAAATTTTGTTCCCTCCAATCTCTATTATTTTATTTTTAATTCACCCGTGTGAAGAACGGGTATATATCAGCTATAATATATATATAATTCAAAAACATACACAAAATAGATATAAACCTAGTCATGATAGCATAAAGTCTTAGCCACAGTAGTACTATAGCAAACTCCTGGCCTTAGAAACCAGGATTGCAGGTTTAAACAAAATTTTGGGACTAGCTTACCTTCACCTGTATTTGCCAATACTCTGGGCCATAGGGAAAGTAACAAATGTCAAGGGAGAAGTTTAGCTATTGTTACAAATAAAAACATAATCTATTAAAATAATATATATATATATATATATGGGGGGGGAGGCAAGAAGTCATTCTGTGATTCGGCATGTGAAAGAACTTAAATTTAAGAATCTCAGCTCCGATGCGGCCAAAGTAGAGAAACGTAAGTAGCTGAAGAGTGACGCTCCGAGATTTTCAGCGTAGAATCGCGCTTTGTCTTAGGCTGTAATAATCATCGTGCTCTGGTTTGTCTGTTCCCTGAAAGTATGTCGAGTCACACTTTGCAAATAAAGACATATTCTTTACGAAAAATAATAAGATAATTCTATGTCAGGTTTAGTTAGTATATGGGGCCCTACCAATTGTAGTGGTAAACCGTTTTTATCGATAATTTCAGAAACAATGAAATTTAAACGTTAGGCCTGAAGTAATCCTATTTCTTGTCTAGTGTCCCGAATCTTTGTTTGAGTAAGATAATGCCTAACCTCTCATAAGGTACTAGATTATTAGGATTTCTTCCGCATGGAGGAAAAAAATCCATACCTGTCTTCTATACCTGTAAAATGTTATTTTTTACCTTGCCGCAATCTTCAAAATTTAGAAAACAATACATAATAATCATTTACTAGTCTGCCTAATTACAATATGAAGCATTTTCTTGACATTAATGTTATGTCGTATTGCAGAGGACTGGTCTAAAATCCACAGTTTCTTCACCAATTATTCTGTTACTCTAAAAATTGAAAATTATTTGTGTTCTTTGTGTTTTATCAGTATATGTATGAGTCTTCCCTATCCAAGGATTCCTATGTACTTTACAGTGACGAAATACAACAGAAATGCACGTGGACAACCTCATTAGACATATTGGACAGTAAACAGAAGCATTTCCTGTTAGCTCTGTAGATCTCTACTTTTAGAATTATATGATTTCCTGAAAAGACTTTTTTGATTGGTCAGAACATGCAGATGATGCAATTGCATAATCTTGTTTTACAAACGTATCTGTGTGGCAGCCGTTTTGGCGATAAAGGTGGGATTATTTCTCATTAGGCTTCTAAACTAAAATATAAAAATAGAACAATCCCGTGAAATATTGGATGACTCAACACCATTATGAATTACATAGAATTCTTCAGAAGGAAATTTAAATTACATATATACATATAATTTCTCATGGCAACAATATTATTCAATTTTTTTATGGCGCACTTTGAACAATGCTGAACGAAAATGACTATATAAATTGCTAAAGTGAGAAAAAAAATCACACACTTATACAATTTCTATTCACTACTATTACATATCTTCCATTCAAAAATATTTTTTTTCCTTTTTGACTGTGCTATAATCTGATACATTTTATCTGCATTTAGAAGACTCATTGTACTATTTGTATTTTTTCATCATCTGATATTGTAAAATGTTCATTTTGATTGTAGACTGAATAGAACAAAAGCAACTTGTTTGAGTAAATTTCAGTAAGAATAGAATAAAATGAAAAAACCTTAAATAAACAAAGTGTATATCCAACGCGATTATTGGATACTGGTAAAATATATAAAATGTTCATTGCAGATGAAAGACGAGGATGGAGAGTATTTGATCTTTAGGGAAATAGTAAATTGAAATAAAAATTCCGTTTAACTTCTCATACTATGCTTTAGATGAAAACTTTCTATTTACTTACGTATATGCTTAAAATTCCAATTGAGTTTCGAAATGGGTAAAAGCAAACAAAATAGCTAACTGAATTGTTTGTCCTTGAATAGGAAAAGCAGTCAACGCTGCTATTCGCTAGGCAGATAAGACGAAAGCTGCCGTCAGAAGCATTTTTTCTTTTGATTTTGCTGCGATAAAAAAGAAAAGAAAAAAAAAAGAAAACCTAATTTGCTATTTTAGTAAAATCCTTACTTTTCCCAGCTTCTGTTCGATAATGCGCAAGCTTTGTATCATTTGGCTGTAGCCTTCTATCTGGAAGAGAAAGAACATTTCGCTCGTTTT
Organism: Trichonephila clavata; assembly: GCA_019973975.1. Taxonomy (NCBI): domain Eukaryota; kingdom Metazoa; phylum Arthropoda; class Arachnida; order Araneae; family Nephilidae; genus Trichonephila; species Trichonephila clavata. Next base: position 118,393 of record BMAO01021255.1, read on the forward strand.
CTCTTGTTTACTTCCAGCTTACTTTTTAAAAAAAGCAGACGTGTAAGCAGGAAAAAAGATAACATTTTTGTAAAATATTAAAATGGTTGTATACATTTTAAAGTGTTGATTATGAACACAGTTTAAAATGTCATCTCCAACTTCTAAAAGTGTTTTCTTTTTCATGATTTTACTAATTTTCACACTTGGCTAATTATATGCATTTTTTTAAAAAAATGCTAATGGAATAAATTCCACCAAAGATGGACTTTAAAAAATTTTGAACATAGATTCCTAACAATATCAATCACTTCTTCAATTTTTAAAAAAATGTAGCATCCAAATTGATATATTTAATTCAAATATAAACTTTAGTTTTTTTTTACATTACTTAAGCATATATGCATAATTAAAAGTTTTGCGGAAGAATTGTTTTTTAAAGCTTGAAGATTTTACATACATATGTATCCGATGAAACATTTTTTGCTTAAGAATTTTTGAATTTCAGGATTTAGTGATTAATGAAATAAAATGAACGATTAATTTTCTATGTATAAGAAAATTATATCTTCCTGGATTCCAGGATATATAATGCTTTGTTAACCCATTCAGGACCATGATCACATATTTGTGATCCTTTCAGGGAACATGGCATCGTATATGAGAGTGCGATTTACCAGTGCCTGTGATCTTACCAGTGGAATCTTATGGAATTTGTAATGATTATAAACTAAGAGTTTCGACGTATTTTACTATAGTAATGATTTTATATGAATTTTAAAATGCTGTTAGATTTAACAGGAAAAATCGCCTGATGTTATTGAGGTGTAATATTTGTGTGAGATTGGCTTCAAAACTTATTATTTTGAATTATTTAATTTATGATTATTTTAGAATTCTTGCACAGAAAAATTTAAGAATTAAAATGCAAGATTACAATGGCTTATTATTCTAAAGTGAGGTGCAAGTCATCCTCATCACTTCACTGAAGCTTAAAATTTCGAGATCCAGCGAAAAACGTTCTCGTGTAGCTTCAAGTGCAACGTTAGTAAAGCAAAAAGATATTGTAATTTATCGAAATTTCGTGATACATATCTTCGTAATGGATGATATTTTCATTGGAGGAAATCTACAAAATCAAGGTATATTAACAAGATTAACCAAGCTGCATTAAAAACGAATTACTTAGCATAATTCCGTTGAGCATTTGAAAAAAAAATGGTTTGTAAATTTTTGTTTATTGTACTGTATTAAAAGCTATATATATATTTAACATTTATAAGCCTCGTGCACCACGCAATGTGTAACATAGGGCATACAACACAGACAGAGGGCATGGATGTTACAACGCAAGCATCCATGCCTTCTCCAGGATTCGAACCCAGTCCCTACAGCACCGCAGTCAGCTTCACTGACAACTATACCGGTTGGGCGGCATATATATATATATATATATATAACAAAATTCTCAAGATTATTTTTACAATAATGAAATCAAAAAGACTAATAAAAGAAAAACTAGAGGAATAGGCCTAAAAGGTTAAGCAGAGACGAAAATGTTATTTAAAAAGTATTAGTGTTATATGTAATAGTTTCGAGAACAATTTTAACATAACGCATATTGAATCTTTCATGTTTGGATTAAGTAAGACAAAATATGTATTACGGAAAATGTACTACATTCAGATAAAATTATAGATAGTCATGCTTTACATATCATAAGAGACATTCACTAATTTCTGAAGAATAAACATAAAATAAAATTCAATGTAAATAAAAAATATCAAACAGAATATTGTACATTATTATATATGAATAAATCTTATGATAATATTAATTTTTCTAGCGTTTTAAAAAAAAACACATGCCAACTTCCCAATTCAAAATATCACTATTAAAAAGGCTTTTAAATATAACAAAAAATAGGTAGATCAATTTTTAACTCTAATGTACCTATAAAGCAAGAAAGGTTAATATGTAATTGTAATGAATTTAAAAATTCAAAGATAATTATCACCAGCATGTTATTACTGGTGACCTCAATATTGTAAAAGACAATAATCTTAGAAATATAATGAATAAAGGAACTGGTTTCAGACTTATGATTTCCAATAATAATTAAATTATCAAAAATCACAGTTACATAATGATATAGTGCAATTCATTTACAAATTTTCTATTAAATATAGTATGCCTATAGAGGCATTCACAGAGTTTAAATGTAACATTACACAACAGATTAATAAATATAACTTTAGTACAGATAACATCTTTTTAAATGATATTAAAAATAAGATTAAAAAATTACAAAATAAATTTATTATAGTTTATATTGATAAAGTGCCTGGAGGTTTGCCTTCATTTGTAAATACTATTTTTGTTTAATGCTCAACAAACATTTTGAAAATAATACAGCTTTTATTAGGTCATCAATTTCTGATAGAGGAATAAATAATCGAATTTTGGCTTTTCATAAACAATTAAAAATACAATTAATAATAATTTTAAATTTCCACATGTATAACTTACTCCTAAATTTTATAAAGATCCAGTAAAGTTTAGAACAGTTACTAATGGTTTTAATACATATATCAGCAAATCAGGCAAAATTCTACATGAAATGTTACCCTATACAATATTAATAATCTAAAAACTTCAGCCATTCTTAAAAATAGTGCAGAACTTATTGCTCAAATTAAAGATAAAAAGATATTTCAGTATTTAGTTTAGATTTCGAAGATCGTTTTAACTCAATTAATATTGATGATATGATAAAAACATTTGTAAATTACATACAGATAATTTGTTTAAAAATGTCAAATATGATAGATTTGGTTTCTACTTAGGTTAGTTTTAAAGGAGAACTATGTTTATCATAATGGCCAATTATATTTACATTATTTTGAAAATAGTTTCACAGACACACAACTAAGAATATTACTTTTTTCGTTATATAGATGATATAATCATTTTTGACAAGCAAGACAACTTTAAACTAATATTAATTTTTATCCACAATATCTTAATTTAATGCAGTCAAATAGTAACAATTATGAAGCAAATTTTCTTGATATAGAAATTAAATTAAAATATTATAAAATAGTTGCTAATATTTATGATAAACGAGAAGACTTTAATTTCAATATTATAAAAGTACCGCATTGGGATAGTAATGTGCATGTTTCTATATTCAGAAATAGTGTTATTAATTACACACTACGCAATAAATTTCTAGTTTCAAATAAATCAGAAAAAATAAAAAACTATAAAATTTTACTAAATAATGTTTAATTCAAAAATACCCAATTAATTTTATTAATAGATATTTGAATAAAGAAATTCTAAATAGTAAGGATTAAATTTCCATAGTTTTAACAGGTTAATATTATAGATTTATTATTCTTCCTAGATAGTTTTAAATACCCCGATTTCTAGTTTTAGATAAAATTACTTTTTTAGAATTTATTATAACTTTTATACCATATTAAGAGTCTCTAAGATAATGGTAGTATGTTTACATATCTTATTTTATTATTTCTATTCTTTTCATACTTTTGCTAAGTGCTATTTTTCTGCCATTGCTTTGTTTGAATTTGTATTTGGGTCCAGAATCTGGCAATAACTTGTTTATTGTACTCAGATTTAGCGCGGCTCTGCATTTCTGTATGCAATTTTTAGGTAAGTTACCTTTTTCTCATAATGATTTAGATTTCCTATCCATTATTTCTAATTGGTTTTTGCTCGGTATTATTAACAGAAAGGGGAAGGTTGGCTGGCCAAAAAACATGTTCAACCCCACTTTTATACAGAGAAAGTGTTTTAAGAGAAAATGTTTTGTTTACAAGCTGTCTTAAGTCAGCAATGTTGATAATACTGTAGCATCCATTATTTTATATTTTATATTTTACTCTGTCATTTCAATTTTTCATATCTCCTTTTAAATTATGTTGTCTGGTTATCTTGCAATTGCAATTCTTTTAAGTATTAATCATGTTAATTCATCTCTCTCTTGTAGAGAAATTTTGATTATATGTATATATATTATGCAAATGAATTCCGTGCATCCACACATAAATAGATATAGCAGTGAATAGTTTTTTTTTACTCATGGAAAATCATATTCTACGCCCGAAGGTCTGCTATGTTTATAACACTGACAAGTAAACAGTACAGCTCTAGCTTCCAGTAAGGTCAAAATAATCAAAATTTTACTGAGAGATTGTGCACCCATATATACTTTACTCAGATGGGAGTAAATTAAGTTTTTCATTTGACTTATGGATTAGAATTAATCCAACTTGGGAGTGGTAATGTTATAGAGTCCAAATTATTCATGAATGGGACCAATTTAATTCTTATCGTTGAATGGTTTGGGCAACTTTATACTGAATTTCCCCTACGCCACATCTTAAATGCTTATCGATTATGTTCCACTACCTCATGTTTCTCTTTTTCAAACAACTTTCTATGAGACTTTCAATTATATAGGCCCTAACTTGGCATGCCACTGCACTGATACCATCCAAGATTCTCTTGTGACAATTCTTAAGCTTTGTTACTATATAAAATGCCGTCTGGGTATTATGTTATGTGGATTTCAATCTGATTGAAAATATTTTAGGATGCCTTAGGATAATGTCTTTATGCCCTACAGTGTTTCCAACAATTAAAGATTTCCTCATGTCTCGAAGGAACAGGAACTCTTGCAGCCACATTCATCATTGTGTTGACATTTGATTTGGATTTCAATAGGAGTATATCATATATAAACAAATTTTTCTTAGTTTGTCTGCAGTACGTTTATTGAATGTGAAATTTTGCGATATCTGACGATATATATGTACAAATTTCATAAGTAATTGACCTCTGATCCTTATAGTAAAAAAAAACACTTATTTCACATTTTATTTAATATACTGTTAACACCTCATCTACTAAGGCATTCAATGTACCATTTTACACTACTTGTATAATTCAAGTTCTGTCCCCTAATATACATTTGAACGTGAAACAATTATTAATTACTAATTGATATTGTATCGATATTATGTATATATATATTGATTACAACTGAATACAAAAAATGATTAGTTTTTTTCCCCAAGCTGAGTGTATTCTCATCATGAAAGAAGAGATTCCATAAACACCTTCTCAGTTTTAAATAAAACATGAACACTGAAAAGGGTCAAACAATTCAATCATTTTACAAACTTTTGTAATTTTTTTCACCAGTATAATTATCTTGTCTGAATGGAAAGGAAGGGAAATGGAGCGCCAATATTATTAATAATGTAAAAATCTTTCGATAAGTAGTAAGTCTGAATGCAATTTATGGTGTGTACTTGAATAAGTAGTGTATAACACTTATGTTTTTTTACTCTGTATATAATGAGCACTTCTCCCCGTAGGAGAAAGTTTCATTGAAATTTATTTTCCAATGTCATTTTATATGAAACTTTCATTTGAAGGAAAAAATGAAATTATAAATTTATGTGACTATTTGTTGTAGTTACAAAAACATAAATTATATGGATTCAGTAGACAGTTTAAATAATGCTATTCGAAATATAAATACGGTTCTTAAACTTCATAAAACAAATCAATATAACTCAAAAAACAAATTTTTCCACTTAAAACCTAAATTTAAATGAAGCATCTAATTGACTGAAAATATGATGATAAAAAAGTATTAAAGATTTCCATTCATATAATTTCAAATAAAGTTTATTTCATTAACTTATTTATTTTCATTAGAGTATGAAGCATTTCACTTGAACTGGGAACAAAATACGTAACAAAAAAAATTGATTGCAAGTTGTTTGTAATGAAACTCCTAGGTTCAAATAATAGTACACTTTTTTGCAAACAAGCATGTTTTAACTTTTAGTGTGAGGAAATTGCTTAATGATTATTTATCTTTGGGATAAGGTACTCAGATGGCTTAAATTTGTTGAGAAAATCTTATTTTTAAACTGTTTTATTCTAGTATCACAGACTACTTATTATATTATATCATTTTATTGAAGCCATTACTTTTTAACAGAATGGATAATCACAGATATTTACACTTTAATTCAACCGAATCTGATTCAAACTTTACCAGACCATATGTGGGCATTACACTCCCACGATCATCATACTCCTCCACAGGAAAAACAAATTAACATTTCCTCTTTCCAAGAAGATAAACAATAATTGTTTTAAGTAGCCACATACATAAACTCCTCCTTTTCTACATCAATATTTTCTCTAATCCGATATTTAGTAGTCCATGTTCCCTTTTAAATATTTTCATCTCCATAGTAGTTAAATCAAGGTAATCCTGTAAATTTTTAACTAATAAATGGTGACGTTTTTTGCCTTTAAAAAAATCCTTATTTCTTTTACCCAGGTGAAGAAGGAGCAAGGGATTTTGTGTGTGTGTGTGTTACATGAATTTCTCAGTTCAAACTTTCGTTGTGTAGGTAAGCTGTGATTTTTAAGCACCTTTAATCGTTATTTAACGCACATTTTTTTTTCCTTTACAGAAACAAAAAAAGGAACACATTATTTGTTTTTCACATGCATGCTGAATTTGTATTTTGAACTAGTTACAAAAAAAATAATCTAATTATCTTTTATAGATTAATATAATGCTCTTATAAATTATATTTTTTTTCTAAAAGTTATTTAAAATTTATAATGTAGTCACCAAATAAGCCATGTACGAGATGAAGTTTGAAATACTTGTAGAAGTACATCTATGTTCTGAAGTGAATTAAAAATTTTCATCAAACAGATAGATTTTTTATGTTTAATCGTTTTGTTATATTTGAGTTAAAATAACTAAAATTTATTATGTATAATTTAAAATTTAAAAAATATTAGCAACCATGTTCACAATTGCGTAGTATTAAAACATTACACTTTTTTATATAATAAATAGCAAAGATTTGATCTTTGATGTTTTTTCCGATAACGATTCAAAAAATATACTTAATTTGAAACATTTATATGCTATACGTTGATTATTTTATTTTAGTTTATACATTTCTTTTCGTTTACATATAAATATGTAACGGAAAATAATTAATTCTATATTTATAAAAATTATCAAAAATGTGCTGGAGATTCATATACTAATCTAATGATCTATTTAATCTTTATTCAATTGCAATTAATGGATTTTAAATTAATTCTGTTTACTGTGAGCTTACATTTACAACATAATTGCTTTAATTTATTGTTGAGGTTGAAACGTCAAGCATTAACGAAGGCTTTAAATCTATTTAGAAAATTTCCAGTGCTTCTCATTGGACCAAACGTCTGTTGAGTCTATGGTAAACGAAATTAACGCGCTAGAAACTATTCCGAATAATCCCTTACATCTTATTCCGTTTACTTATCCTGTTTGCTCTCCTTCCGGAGCTAATGAAAAGAAAGATAAGAAGCTTATCCTGCTTCTGAGTATTGCGTATATGTTGCTCTTTTTTTCCCTTCTTGAAACCAACAGCATATGAAATAAATGTGTGTCCAGCAGTTACTTGAAATAAATTAATTCAGAGACTTTTCTTATTATTTTCGATCGATTAACTTTAGCTCTCTCGAGAACCCTTTTGGATAAAATTAATTTGCAAAAATACTTTGCTGAGAAATAAGTTATCAATAATGAGAAAATGATAGAATGCAGATTTTTAATATAAACTTCCACAGTAAAACATTGAAAAAAAGCTTCTAGGAGCTACCATTTCCCACCACAACACACGGAATTTTAAATAAATAATTCCTTCCTTAATTAAGAGTTAAATTTTCCAGACATAACATTATTTGTTTTCTAATGCAGTAAATCGACGAAAATTTGCATAAATTTATGTATGTTTTTCTTTTAATCTTACATGCAGGAATTTTTACCCGAAATTTATATAAAATAATATGATTATTTCTATATATATAAAGTACTTAAAAAAACACTAAGACATCAGTTTTGTTTTTGTTACCTTTTATTTTTTAACGAATATTAAATTAGGAATAAACATTGCTAAAGTTTTTTGAAAAGATCAAAGATTAGATTTCCGTGATCAGATTTTGTTTTTATGCGAAGTTTTTAAAATGTAATCTCTAATAAAAGATTTAGGCGCAAATTTCATTCCAACATTTTTTCTTTTCCAAAGAGATAAAACTGTGTTTTGTTTAATTTATTAATCTAATGGATGTTTGGGAGCAAAGGCTTTTTGAAATAAAAATAAGAGTACTATCGATCTAACATAAGATTTACCATAAAATTAAATCTTAAAACAGTCACAATTATATTGCAAGATTTAATTTGGAGTTGTACAAATGTATAGACAGAAACATCAAAGTGTTTGATTATTCTCTTTCACTAGATGTCTAACAAAAATATAAAAACAGGAGTGATTATTTTCCTTTCAAAACTTATTACGTAGAAAGAAAAATAAAATTACATTGAGTATAATTTCAATGTCCAGATGAAAAAATATATAATTATAAGAAATTAGCTTCACATATAATCAGTCTAAATAATTGATTTTCTAACAGAATTGTGTATTTATCTGTAAAGCGTTTGTTATTTAATAGAAACTGAGATAAAGCTGAAAGCAAGTCAGAGTGTATTAAAAACCTTTAAACTTAACGATCCGTGAAATAGACTTATACTTTTTTAAAGTTATCCTTATATATTTTCACCAGTGGCTGAGTGGTTGAGTACCGCGGTTCAAGTCCCTGGCTAAGCAAGGTCACGACTCAGCTTTTTATCACTTCAGTGGGTCGAAAAAATGAGTCCCAAGAGCTTGCTTGTGGGAACTGAACACTGGAGACTCTTCGCGTCAAACTGATCACTTGACCGAAACATCTGCCTATGCAACCCAGCGCCTAAGGTCACAAAAAATGAGACAGGCACAGCAGGCCTTGGATCTCATGGGCTGTTGCGCCACTTTGTTCAGTTCAGTTTCTTACATACTATTTATAAAATATAAATTCCAGTTGTAGACCAAAACTATCTCGTATGGAGTGCTAAGAAACTTACGAAACTCAGTAATTTGTAGAAGAAAATTATATATATATACTAAATAGCTATAATCATAAATAAGTATGAAAAGAAGTATAACCAGACAAAGTATAGTAAAAAATAAGAAACCACAGTAATACAATAGCAAACTCTTAGCCTTAGTAACTAAGAGTGCAAATTGGAACAATTTTTTGAAGTCAGAACCGCTATATGTATAGAGAGAGATAGAGTGAAAGAAGAGTTTAGGAAGCCAGCTCTAAGTATTATGTATAATAAATTAATTGAGTTTTGTTCATCAGCTTAATTTCAGTCATAATTGTACGTGTTTTTAATAAAATATAATTTTCTCAAGTGATATGGAATGTAATATTTTTTTTGTAGAATATATAGTACAATTATAGATTCAAAATAATTTACTAATTAAATTCTTTAAAATAGTTTGGGTTAAAATTCCTTTTTTTCTGATAAAGCAAATATTGATTTTTAATACAAAAATATTTTTTTAATGGAAAATACTAGAACGAAATGCCTTATCATTAAAAGTGGTAGTTAATTTGAATTTCATTAGCGCCACGTTCTAAAGCAACAAGAGGAATATTGTTGACGAAACTCTGAATTTTGAGCATCGGTCAAGTGACGACGACGGCACCTGAGTCATCTCCCTCTCTTATCTTCCACACCAAACCAATGTGGCGACGTGGTATCAGGAATGTTTAACATGCATCAGTTCCTCTACACAACGGATCTTCAACTGCATCAGCACTATGACCCATGATTCCCCAATACCAACCACGAGTTCATGACCATGATCCTCCAGATTAACACAGCCATCTGAATTTGAAAAAGGAAGGATTTTCTTAAAAAGGTCATGCATTGTGCATTATACACACAGGGCGGCCATAATTAAACTGCAAGTGTTAAAGGGGTGCTGGAGGGAAAACTACCAGGAATAGTCCAATGAAATTTGGTATCAACACGTTTCAGAAAATGCGCAAGTAAGATATGCGAAGAAGAAAAATCACCGTTTTCACCCGATAGATGGCGCTGTGCCATGTTTCAATGCTTATTGACGGCATATATGCAAATTATAAGCCCACGAACAGTATAAAAGCAAGATCACATTGAATAATGGTTAATCATGACTCTGAATAAGAAGGAACGTGCATTGTTTGAGACAGTGTATCATGCTGTCTTACTTTTTCAGCATGTGGTTGCATCTAGTAGTTCGCATATTGAGCACACCATGTGATAATTTCATTAAATAAATAATGGTTTAAGTGTTTTTTAAAGCGTCTTTATAGATTGTTTAATTTTAGATCTTAATTTACGTTAATTTGTGATTACATGATACTGTAAAAATCCACTCACTGTAGCGAACTGTATGGAATTTTGATTAACTGTAAGTAATGTTTTATATTGTTTATATGCCTCTTAGAATGTCATTATGGTCTGTCTCTCGGTTTTAGAAGTTGTTTATACCACCGATGAGCGTTGAAATACGAAACAGCGCCACTTATCGGGAAAAAATGGCAATTTTTTTTCTTTGCATATTTGATTTGGCAATGTTCTGAAACGTATAGAAGCAAAATTTCACTGTGTTATTTCCAGTGGTTTTCGCTCCAGCACCCCTTGGACACTTGCAGTTTAATTATGGCCACCCTGTATATATTTGGTGTTGAACTTGGCAATTGCCGCCCATCCGGTATAGTGGTTAGTGACGCTGACTGTGATGCCGTAGGGCCTAGGCTCGAATCCCGGAGAAGTCATGGATGCTTGTAACGTAATCCTTCTTGACTTTAAATTCCTTCGTAATGTGTGCTACATGCTTTTTTCTGTAAGCCCCCGTGTGATACTTTATGGTGGATGGGGATATCTCTGAATGTTCTCAATAAAAAAGAAATTGAAACTGTTAACGAAGTTTGAGATGCTAAAATTGCTCACTTTTTAAGGAAATAGATTGTAATATTAAAGGGAAATACTCTGAATTGAAAATTAATAAAGTAATTATTTCAGTAATTTAACTCACTAATGTATAATAACTAAAATGTTCTAAGCTCTATAGCATTACTCATTCCTGCTATGGAAATAGGAAAATTACTTGTCTTAGAACATCTTAAAATCCTAGCAGAAAAATTAACCTTTTGACTTGGAAGTATTGCATTAACTTAGTAACATTTGTTATATGTTGAGTATAGGCCAATATTTTGTACGTTTATTCTATTTTTTGTTTCTCATTTTTCTAGCCAAACAGTCCAGAACTTGTAAAAACGAAGGGCAACAAAAGGATAAGTGACCAATTGTTTGTTTCATAATATTTCTGAATTATATATTCAAGTTGTTTTAGGAAATATAGGGAAATAATACTATTTAACATAAGATAGCATATTTTTAAAATTCTAGAAATGTAAATTATCAACTCGTTTCCTCCAATTTTTTTGGGGCTATACGGATTTTTATTTAACTTTCTACAGTAAAAAAATTATTATTACATACCATTCTAAAAGTATTTTAACTGCTTTTATCTTTAGAATTAGCCATTTAATAAGAAGCAATATACTATTAGTTTTAAATATTAAGTAAGCTTGATTATAAAAGGAGAAAACGTTGATCAGTCAATTTGGAAAGCATTTCCAAATTCATTTTTCAGAAACATCTGTTACATGTATTGTAAATGGTACATTAATTTAATTTAATTTATTGTGTTCTGCTATTTATGTTAGCTTCAGATATTTTAAACAAAATAATCAGCAAAAGAATGTGATTTTTGTGCTGATTTAATGGCATCATTTATTCTTCAGTATTATATTTGGTGCTATTTTATTGTTCAGAACATGTAGGTTATATTTCCGGTAGGTTTAAGACCATGAGTAGCTTAGTGGTTAGAGCATCGAACGCCAGATCGGAAGGCCTGGGTTCGATGTCCGATGTCACCAAATACCCTCCGAGTACACACGGAGTACGTTCTAGTTAAATCAGTGGGTTCGAAAGTCTTGTGGGGGGTCGTAGTAGCAACCAAATGTGGAGAGGGCTGGAGAATATTTCCCTCCCATCCAGTTCCATGCCTAAATTGTGGAGGTGGAGATAGGTGGTGGCACCCTCTATCGTGTATGAACCGATCAAAAAATCGTACTGTCACCTGCATGGTGCTCAAAGATAAAAGCTAACGACAGGCCTACACTTAGACTCTTGCCACGACAAATTTCGTGGGCCTCGATCTGACACCGTCAGACAGGTGGCATTAGAAACAACAACAGGTTATATTTCGGATCTATAAAATATATTTAAAGACATCTATTAAGCAAAACTAACTGAAAGCTTAATAAAACAAAATACAATGTCTGTATTTAACACAAATCAAGCGAAATAATATGCAGTATTTTACTTTAGATTAATGCAAAATGCTTAATTAATAGCAGTGCATAATTATGTACTGAAAATATTTTCAACATTTTAATATAAATTATTAATTATCATAGCAATTTGATTCCTATCGAACTAAAATCTATAAACAACATAAATTTGAGAATAATTTGTGCAATTACTGAATATTTATGAGCAACAATTGCGATTAATGGTTAAAGAATGAACCATAAAACTAAAGCCCCATGATAGAAAAAAAAAGGTATAGCAAACATTCCTTTCCATGATAAAAAAAAAAAAAATAGAATGGCTATCATATATCCAACAATGATTTATCCGTACATTTAGCAAAGAAAAAATAGATTATTTTCTAACTCTACCAAGATGGTGAGACATTCATGGTTCGGTTTGCTTTAATAACTGAAAAAAAGGAAAGAAAGACAAATCACCCTGTCTACGTTAAATGAGATAACTAGTTTTTTATCCCTTTCCAAATCATCATTTGGGGGCTAACAATCAGTGTTCGTATTTCATTGCAATAAATATTTTATAACTAGTTGGTTATATATAGGAGAAATTAAGAACCGTTTTATTGCAGGAATTGATGTAATTTTCCCCTGAAGCAGATAAATTTCCTCCTAGCATTTAAGAAATGAGATATCTCATTCCAAATGAATTTATTCTCACATTAATCAGTGTACTGTTTTCATTTATTTAATGGCAGATAAATATTAAGCCTTTTTTATGATGGAAACACCCTTCTTTATGAATAACATTGATGATGATGCTATGCAAAATTATTCAGAAATTTGAGTATTAACATTGTACTTTATTTAATCTATATTTTGATGGTATGAGTTTCAGTTAAAAATTCCATGTGTATCAATGTAATATTTCTTACAAAATTAAAGGTATAATCTGTTTGCTGGATTTAAGGTACCCAAATACCCTAAAATTGTGAATTTTGTCAAAAATTGACATTTTTTATAATTTTATTTTATAGCCTATCTTACTAGCTATACAAAAATACCAATTTTATTATTTTCCATTCACTAGAAAAAGTACACGTGTTTTAATAAAAGCAGATGCCATTATTTTAAGGAAGATGTCATACTTTAAAACGCGTTTTACTCGAAATGTTTTTTTTTTTGAAAATGCTCAAATAAGACTGAAATTGCTCAAAAAGTTCTGAAAATAATTAAATGGAATTTTTTACGTATGTTTTGTATAATAGTAGAAGTGTTTTAACTTTCAGAGTTATCAATCACTGTTTTATTAGAAAATTTACTGTCCCTTATGTTAATATAATCACAGTTTTTTTTAAGCAATTTCATATAATAACTAAGATAAAGTGTTCTAGTTTTTGTAAAAATTAAAATATCTCTTATCCTGAAAGTCATTTTAAAAATGAATAACATAGCAACACATCAGAATTGAAAAATTGAAAATTTGTTAATAAACTCGGGGTACAGAACGGGCCCATTTTATGTTATATTTTGTAAATTTTTACCCATTTTTTTCTCATTTTAGAAATAATAATTTTTTTTCTCTTGTTAATTTTAGCATATTTTTCTTAAAATGTACTAAACAAATCTAAAAACCACAAAAAAGTCCCTACATCTCCATTGAAAAAAAAGTTATCACAAGTAGTTGGATACCTTAATTTGAAAATGAACGAATGTAGAAAGAAGGAATTAGGACTAAATTTGCTTGAAATTGTTTTATTTAATTATTTTTATTGTACATGACTCACAAGTTTGCGTAAATTGAAAACAAACATACCTATAAAAAGACTCTGGCAAAAACGCTTATTATCGGAGAGAGTGATTGATTACAGTTTTATGTAAAAATTGACTTGAAACATTACAAAAATTTGCTTGAAAGTGTCCACCTCTAATTACAGTAGATTGGTGGTATTGAGTTTCAATCTTTTGAATTCAGTTAATGGACAACAGAATGGGAAGTGGGAAACCAGAATGGTGTGCCAGATCATGTAACAATTTTGAATAAGTTTTTAAGGCAGTTTTATGCCTTTATAAAATCCCCAAATATATCCTATCAGATCCAAGTCTTGAGATTAAATTGACGATTGCATTCACTCATTTTTGCTTTATTTAAATTTGTCATGAACAAGTAGTCAGATCACAAACTATCATCCATCAGAACCGGTTCATTACTAATAGCAGTGTTAAAAGGAGGAACAGTGGAAACAGCGAAAAAGACCTCACCTCAATACCTCACACCATTCCGAGTTCCTTTATAAAACACATACAGGTAAATACACCGAGATAATCTTATTCCACATGCTTTGTAACTAGGTCATTTAATGATATTGGTTTACTTGTATGTGAATTGTATGTTCACCATATCGAAAACGTCTTGAATCCTTCTCCACTGCGAGACTGAAATCGTAGAGTACAGAACTACATTTTACTTTCTGGTTCAAGGTAAGGTGATCATGGATATGTGACCACACTCAACTAATTGACAACAATTAAAGCAATTTGAATACGTCTTTGTGCCTTAGTATTAGATATTCTTGCCTTTGATGCGACAAGATGGCCTTCAAAGATTTAAGGAATAATTCTGATTTCTTTTTTTTCTTCAGGCCGTGAGAAGTAGAAAATGGTGCTGTAACTTGTGGTTGTTCTATAACAAGTCCAGATACAAAATTTTCAGGTTTCAACTGATTCATTATCATTGGATGACAATGCTGTCTAGTAGTAATAGTTTCGGGCAAATATGTTTTCATTTACCGAATATCCTTCTCTCCACCTTAATAAATTGGGTAGTCGACGTATCCTAGACATTCCTGGATTATTCTAATTACTGTTGAAAACAATGCCAACCACTATTAATGCGATATGGTACTCTAAAAATCCTCAACCTATTGAAATTTTTATTGGCTTTTTTGATGACTCGAATCTTTATAAACATGCCTGCAAAATTTAAAGGTTTACCTGAATTATTTTATCAAGTTATGGAGCAATATTTGATGCTGGACAGCAAATACCACGACTACATTCCTGATCATTTTCTAGAAAAGAACCTGATAAAAATGAATTAATTATTTTTCTACCGTGCGTAAATGAGACTGACAAATTTAGAATTATATATGCAGTAAGAAATCATTTCAAAAAAGAATTGTGCAATTAATGTAAAAATTCTAGTTTGTGTATTGTTTATTGAAGAACAAATGGATATGGTCACAATTTAAAAGTTGTACGTGCTTTTTATGATATTATTATGAATGAAATAAAAACTTCAAAGCGGATTCTCCCAAAGCACAAATACTAAATCTCATTTTGATAACTCAGATAATTAAAAATCTAATTCGTAAGAATAAAAAAAAAACTCTCCCATTTTTATATATTTGTTTTTAATGATATATATATATTATTATATATATACATATAACACATGGCTGAAAAGTCCGGCTAACACATAGATGGCTAGTTTTATTGCAGTCACCTTTTTTTCAGTTATATTACTTTTATTATTTATTTTTTTTTTTATTTTGTCTAAGAGTGACGCTACTTTTTTTTTTCAGAACAATGATCAAAAACAATTTCGTTTTTAATTTTACACTGCTTTTGATGGAAAAAATACCGTCAAGCGAAGCAATGCGACTACTGGCTTTCGAACTGAAAAAAATGCTCGCGGTAAGATTTCGCACGAATGAAAGGCTATCGCTGAAACTGAGGCTATTGAGCAAAAGATAAATCGTTTACAAAAGTGGTATTGAAATGTTAGAGCGCGCTGGAATGATGGTTCTCTGATGAGATTACGTTGATGAATAAAGCTAATTTTAACAAAAAACTGTTTCTTTGTTAGCCCGGACTTTCAGCCCATGTTTATATATATGAAATATCTCAACGACCAGTAACAACAACTTTGGAATTCAAGATCTTTATTAAATCATGGAGTTTCCTTCGTAGGAGAACACTGGAAGAAGGTGTTACAAAGCTTTCTAACAGGCATAAGAGTCCCGACTTTGGGGGACAACGATATTTAAATAGGGAAAGTAGGAAGAGGTAGCGAACAGGCAAATTCCCCCGTTCTCGTGATTTATGGGGTTTTCCTTGACCCTACTGGTTCTGTGCTTCTAGATAGAGGCGTTACTAAGTCTACGGGGAAGGTTTAGTGTCTGAAAGGAAAAGAATGACGAAATATGGCATTCATCTTGAATCATTAAGTTTTACATTAAATGTTACGAAAAGAGAAATATCTATTTTTATATTGCATATATACATATATACATATATATATATATATATATATATATCCCATATGTGTGAAATTCAACACTATTATTATAAAATATTTTAAGATATTTATTTAAACAAATGCACATCTGTAGTTCTTAGGTTTTGATATATTTTACCTATAAATTGCTATTTGATTTGCTTTCATTCGTGTACAATATTTAACATGCGAAGGCTTTTAACATGATAAGCAGTTATAGAAATATGACATCAATCAATCTTAACATTATGACTTATGCAATTAATGACATCTCGCCGTTACAACCAAAATAATTTTTACCTACAGAGAATTCGTTTTCTGGGTCAGTGTCATTTGAGGCATCACATTGAGGGTACAATAGGATTTCTATGCACTCTTTCAATCCGTTTAACCCGGATAAGTGTAGTCACTGTATTTTTACATATTTGTAAACCTAAAATATTTTAAACCCGAAGAAAAGGTATGACATCTGGAGACATGGTTAAGGAAGGAAAAACGTCATTTATAATGAGAGTAATAGTCATACAAGACGACTTCCATCAAATGTTTAAAGAAAAGACATGTGATATGAAATTGGCATATTCGACCATTTCAACGATTTAAAAAACAAGTTTAAGAGAAAGAGACAAAGAAATCGTTGGCAGAATTTAAATCCATAACAATAAGGTAGCGAAAAGGTCGTGTCCATTAGATTTAAAAATTATTGATCATCTGATTTGACTCTTTCTAGGTACATGGGTTAGCTGGTGTGTTTTAAATAAATACAGATATGTTGGCAATTGAGACAATGGATCCAAGTGCAGAACGTTTTAATAAAGTTCAATGTTTTAGATTAATATACTTTAGAGAAATTTAACCAAAAATATTGCAAAGAAAGAAAACCACACTTCCGAATTTCTTTCGACTGTTACATCCTGGACATAAGTCTTTGAAAGTACAACTTCTGTCTCATCGTAGTCATCCTCTGTATCCAGACTTATACAGCTCCAGATAATTAAATAAACAAGTGTACAGTTATGTATAATATGTACATGAACATTTCTTATTATTAATTTTAGATTTACTGCGTAACTTTAATACTTTTTTTGTAAAGCCCCAAAATTGCAGGTGTTAGCTGCTTGTTTATTCAGCATTCGCAAACTGATATAACCATCGTAACGGAACTCGATTGTAAATTTAGAATACCTGTACATTTCTCAAATCTTATACCATAATAAATGAATTTTTGAAACAAGTAAGTAATTTTCGTATTAGGATATACCGTAATTAATTTCTATCCTTAGTTAGGTTATGAGAGCATTTATTTACCCTGAAACTAATACGTATATTAAAACCTAAATATTTTATTACTCATTAAATGGCTTAACGAAATGGAAAAAAAGTAGCATAAAATGAAAAAATACACAATTTTCTATTATTATCGAAGTGCAATAATCTCTTCAATGTTTAAATAGTTCGTACTTTTCACCTTGAAAGCTAAAATTCTACACATTTTTTAATTAAAACAGTCCAGTGAGAATAGTTTTAAAACATTTTTAGGCCTTTTTTAATAAATTTTTGAAGTAATAAATACACCAATTTCATTAATCCATAATATAAATTAAAATGCTTCCAATGAAAAGGGTTTAGTACAGACATTGAGAATAAAAAAAAACTTTCAATATAAACACCATATTCAACAATGCTTTATCTGAAGTAAAAACAAAACTATTTAATTTTAAAAATGATACTGCTGTAAAATTCAATATTATACTGAATTTCAGAAATTTTTTTTTTTAATTTTAGAGTAAAGTTCATAATACTTGACATCTTTACATTTGCTTGACTTTATTTCTGTCCATAGTCTGATTATTTTAAAATTTAAGATATCGAATTATTTTATTTCTGAAAATTTATATTATTCCTGAAAAACATAGTTAATTAATAATTTGATAGTTAAATGCTACATGAGAATCCTCTATTGAAATCTGGTTAAAAGGAATTCTGATTAGAAATCTATGACTAGCGTCAATTAGGTTTGAACTCCTATTTACATCAAGATTTCATAAATAATGTCCCCGGATTTTAATAAACATCAATAGTTCAAGAAAATTTTTAAATATATCCTACAATTTTTAAGTGATACAGATAGTTACCATTTGTAAGTCATAATGATAGGTTTTATTTTTACCAATATACTTCAAGAAAGTGATAACTATTTTTATACAATAATCTCAAAAAGAGAAACAAAATAGTTTAGTATAGCTTCACCAATAAAGAAAAATGTTACACTTTGTTTCATTACAAAATGAAAAAAAAGATCATATCTGTAGTTTCATAAAAGAAAGTATATGAATAATTCAAGGTTTATCAGTATTTTGCCTCTTGAATTCAATCAGTTCATCTCAAAAATTATTTTTGAAGTAACGTGCACTAAAAAACAGAAAAATATTATGCAAAACATGCTAAAGCATTTTTTTCCCTTTTGACTGAAAGAACGCAAACAAAAAAAGAACGGACGAAAACAACGTTTTTCTTAAACATGGAAACACAGATTCCAGCTTATGTAAAAGACAGAACCAACTGCGATCCTTTTGTTTTACTTATTGTACATTTCCGAGGAAAAAAGTATAAAGTGGATAGAAAAAGTAAGGAAAAAACTTTTGACAGGATTTAACTTCATAAAAAAAATGTCGCAAAAACATTCAAATTGCATGAAAGGAAATTAAGTAGAAAACGTTTGACGGATAGAAATGAATAAAAGTAAGTAAAAGTATAAAATCAGTTTCATGGGGGGAAAAAACGGGAAAAAACAGGAAAATGTGATGAAGTGGAACATGGAGAGCAGCAATGAGATTTCTTTTTTTATGTTTTTTTCCAAGCAATTTACATTGCGGGACTTGATGACTCTAAGTTGAAGAACTCCCTAATGCCAGACATATATGAGTTCTTTCGTTTTTCGTTCCTTGTAAACAGTGCCACAAGTTAATGGGACAGAATTTTTACGTCTTATTATTCGCTGACAATTTATAAATTCATTCAGACCTCAAATAACAAGAAATATTCTTACAGTGCTACGGGAGTAAATATTTTATTTCAAAGAGCAGAAAGATTTCAGTCGAAAGAGAATTTATGAATTTATTCTATTTACTAATTTTATAAGGGGTTTTTAAACAATTTTCCTTAAAAATATTATCATGTATTTTTTATAAAATGTTAATTAAACATAGTTTCGCTCGTTAAAGCTAAGAAATTGTCTTATTAGTTTGCTTAAGGAAAAAAAAATCCACTTAAGATAAAACTTAAATTTAATTATTTTTGACATAACAGCAAGAGTAAACAAAAGGAAGGAAACTATATGTTAACAAAAAAATACATGATTTTGAGAAAAAAATATTTTAATAAAATATATTTAATTATAAACTGTAAATTTAATTAAATCTTTCTAAATTCTGAAGGTTGATTAAAATCTGAAACATAAGTTTGTGTCTGCAAAATTAAATAATTATAAGTAGTTGGTAAAATATTTAAAATTAAATCTTGAATTTCTCTTAATATAATATGTTGTATAAATATCTTTTTTTAAGAAAAAAATATAAAATACAGCA